>VZSG01000002.1:2261878-2298234 GCA_013398315.1 Nothoprocta pentlandii
ATATAGGAGGCCTCTCAACCTTGCAAGGAGTGACCTTAGCCCAGAATCCCAGGTTAAGGGGAATGAAGGGATACTCACATCATGGTCCAGACAGAGGAGTTGTTCTTATGTCATTTCTCATCCCTGCTCCATTCATCACTGCTAGACTGACTGTCTTTTTATATCGTTTGGAAAGGAGTATGTGACTGTGCTATGGTCATCCTCACAGTATCTTCAGGCAAGTTGGGTCCTTATCAAGTGCTTGGCAAGTGTATCAGTTCTGTAGTGAGCTGGGTCTTTACAAATGTTAGCAAAGAGGTACTGTCCTGTCTCCACAAGACTTCCTCCTTCCCTTTATTTTTGGGAAAAGCAGCCAAAGTTTCACCTTTTTTTTTTTTTTTTTTTTTTTTTTTTTTTTTTTTTTTTTTTTTTTTTTTTTTTTTTTTCTGATAGGCTTTTCTGCCATGTATCTGGCACATCAGTAAAGCTTGGCAGAGCTCGTGCACTTCAGCAGTTTTGTTGTTAACTTTTTACTTGCTCATCACCATGTTAGACCTCTACATTTTGCAGTACTTGCAGACATCTTCCTTAAAAAACAATACATTCATCATTCTTTTGAAAGAAAACACCCCCAATTGCACGAAGTGGCCACAATTGTAACTCTTAATTATGGCCTGAAGAAAAAGAGTAGACTGAAGAAAATAGCAATTCTGGATGCTCATCTCAAATTTCTACAACCTTTCAACAGAACCCTGACATGTATGTACGTGTTCACACATCTTCAAAGAATCGGCCTTTCACTGAGAGTTACTGAGAGTTGGACTTACTCTGCGCCCTCCCTTTTTCAAACCAACAATGAATAAAAGGCCTTTGTAAAAGCACTTTCACTGTGGGTTGACTTGGTTTCATAATTTATTAGTCTGAAAGAAAGTAAAGGCAGAGAGAGATCAATATATGTGTTCCATCAGGCTCTAATGAAATTTGGGTTAAAAAAGTCCCAAATAGCTTCCTCTTTAAGTGTATAACATGCCCTGATCCTGCTAAGAGGGACATTTATCAGACATCCTAACACAGGGACCACTATTTTGAATCAGGCTTATTAAACATGGCTATCTGTCATATGATGGTGGCTTTTTGGGTAGGCAAAGACCTGTCATTTCAGGTAGGCATAGAACATCATGCCAAGCAGATGTGGGATAATTTGATCTTTTTTTTCTCAGACTAATAACTACAGAATAAATCCTGAATCAGAAAGCTCTATATTCCTGCTAGGATTTTTGTTAACATTGATGTTTTCAATCTAGGCTTTTACACCCATAGCTTAAGATTGGCCAGTCTTACTATCTGCATGAATCTCTAATGCCTCCTTAAATATTATTAAATCCTTGACCTCTGCACTATCCTGTAGCAGTGACACAAGTTCAGATCCACAAGCCCAAATCTAATGGGAGTTGAAAGAAAAAGTCAGAAAAAAGAAAAAAAGACTCACTTAATGTAATTTCTCCATTAGTTCATATCTGCTAATTTATCAAACAAATCAGAAAAAGAATACTTCTGTGAATTTTTTTTTGATGGATATGTGGTCTGCTGAGTAACAATTATTTATAAAATGACTCAAATATCCATATGAATTCCATAGTGTTTTTGCAAGTCCTTTGAGCTTCTTAAAGAACAAGGTGATAATTGCTGTCAGAATGTAGTCCTTAAAAATATTTTAGGGTTTGAGAGACTTGCTATGTTGTGAGGCAAATCTTCACATCTTGTTATAATCAAGGGTACTTTTCCAGCTTATAAAAAGCAAGGATCTAGTGTTTGCACATAATATATTTTTTAGGGAAAAAAAAGGGTTTTTAAAATGAAATAAAATAAAATCAATAGAATAAAATTAAAAAGGTGAAAATATTTAACATATCCTGTTTTCTTTTTGAAATTTTGTAACCATTACAAAAAAGAGAAATGTAATTGCCTGAAAAGCCCCAGAACATCTGCTCACATATTTTGCTAATTATTTAAAGACATTTGATATTTTTTAAACTACTTCTATCCATAAATGCGCCAAGTAGTATTGGACATGGTGTTTGAGGCTGAAGACAAGCAGATTGACATATAGTTGAACACTAAAATAAGACTTTGCTTCCAGGGAAAATATGTAACTTTTGATGTATATTCAAATCCTTTATGTTGCTATATCAGCATAAAGCAAATTATGAGCCATTCTCTTATCTTAGACATATAACTTTGCTCTAAAAATGCTTAAAATATAAACAGGAAACAGGGACATGTGATAGAAGTTACAGAAACATCCTAACCAGAATCAAAACCTGATAGAAATAGCTGCTGGACAGAAATCTGCAGCAAAGATAAAAAAAAAAAAAAAAAAAAAAAAAAAAAAAGATAGAATGTAAAATAAGAGAATAAGAGGCTTTCTCTCTCATCATGCCATGTATGAGACTAGGGTTTTCATAATCCAAATTTCAGACTCATATTCACTTTTCTCAAGCTTTTCATTAGCTGAAATATAAATTCTAGTGGTGCGCACTGGCAGTGATGACTCCAGCAGTGTACAGGGCTGTTGTGGCAGGGACACAACCACTAGCTTGATTGTCTGTTTTTCTTGACAAGTGTTGGACATAGTCCACCTAGTTTGGAGACCCCAGAGAAAGAAATGCATCAGTATCTTGGAGCAAGTCCACTGGAGGCCACTAAAATGATTGAGGCTAGAGCATTCAGCAGAGGCAAAGGGAGCTGGGCTTGTGAAGCCTGGAGAAGAGATGACTTTGAGGGACCAGTGCCTCCCAATGCCTATGGGAGGCTGTCAAGAAGGCAGAAAGAGGCTTTCTACAGATGGGTCTGGCAACAGAGCAAGGTACAATGATCATAAATTTAACTAGATTAAATTCTCACTGGTTGCAATTCATGTCTATGAAGAGGATTATACAGGGACCAGGTAGCCTATAGAGGCTGTAAAATGTGTCCATGGATGTTTTCAAGATGTGATTGAATAAAGCTCTGAGCATTGTGGTCTGAAGTCAGTGTGGATTTCTCCTTGAGGAAGTGGTTGAACCAGATGACCTCCCAATGTTCCTTCCAAAATGGCTTATTTTGTGAGTCTGTTTCTAGGAGAAGGATCTTCTAGGATCTGATGCTTCTTTCTGTGCTGCTTATACATTTTGTGTAATGCTTCCTTACCATATTATTTCCCTGGAGAAGGGAATAAAATCTGTTTTTTTCCCAGTCCTGTGGGGTTGCCATAAACACCTCATGGAATGGGACAGCTGTCCTAAAAGGCATTTTATGATAATTATATATCTATTATCACAGAATCACAGAATATTCAAGTTTGGAAGGGACCTCTAGAGATCATCTAGTCCAACCTTCCTGCTCAAGCAGGCACACCTACAGCATGTGGCACAGGGTGGCATCCAGGTGGGTTTTGAAGACCTCCAGAGAAGGAGACTCCACAACCTCCCTGGGCAGCCTGTTCCACTGCTCTGTCACCCTCACAGCAAAGAAGTTCTTCCTTACCTGGAGATGGAACTTCCTGTGTTTCAGCTTATGCCCATTTCCCCTTGTCCTGTCACTGGCCACCAATGAGAAGAGCTTGTCCCCTTCTTCCCTGCATTATCTATGATATAATATAGATTTTCACATTGATTTGAATAAGAAATTGTAGATCTGCAGTTCCTGACTTCAACAAGAATGATTTTGGCCAAAACAGAATGGTCAACACTCTAGAGGGCTGTGTTGCCATTCAGAAGGGACCTGGACAGGTTGGAGAGTTGAGCAGAGAGGAACCTCCTGAGGTTCAACAAGGATAAGTGCAGGGTTCTGTACCTGGGGAGAAAGAAACCCAGGCACCAGTACAGATTAGAGGTGGAAAACAGCTTCACAGAGAGCAATCTGGGGGGCCTGGTTGACAATTAGTTAACCATGAGGCAGCAGTGCCCTCGTGGCCAAGAAGGCCAATGGGATCCTGGCGGCATCAGGAGGAGTGTTGCTAGCAAGTTGAGGGAGGGGAGGGGATCCTGACCCACTACTCTGCATTGACTTTTCAGCTTAGACTATTGTCACTTGAGTTGATTAATAAGCTTGCTACTTTGACATCCAGAAGGTGGGGATGACACAGTTTTGCCACTGGGCTTCACAGTGGTTTTCTGGAAGCAGAGAAACCATGAAACTCAGAAGAGCAAAAAGTCTCACGCTTGTAAATGTTAAATCCTAATGCCAGAAATCTGACAACATTAGTTTAACGAGAAAATTATTTTCACATTTTAACAGTTTTGAAAACTGTATTTTCCTAGCTTGAACTAAGACTCAGCTGGCTGTTTTTTATTACTGAAATCTTTTGGTAATATTGTTCTTGAGGCACCACAAGAAATCCTGCTTTGAATGCTTTAAGTGCAAAAAGTAGGAACCAAATCCTAGGTTTTTGCAGTGGAAAATTATGGATAGAACAATACTGATTCCACTGTTAACTTAAATGGTTAAAAAGCTGATGTGCCAGAAAATCATGTTCAGTTACATGCAGTACTCTTTCTGAGCTTCATATCAGTAACAAATGCACTTGAGTACCGAAGGGGACTTTACATCTGTTCTTGACAATTTCAACTCTTGTTGTTAATTACAATTTTTCATTTCACTGTCACTTTAGGCTTTCACCAGGTCAGGGCTCTGTTATGGTAGGTGCTGTATGAATATAAACATAGTCCCAAATTAAGTGTTAGGTGAAAGTAAGAGTAAGAGAGAGCAGGAAGGCATAACAACAAAGTGTGAGCATTCCTTTCTGAGACTGTCTCCCTGGGATGCCCTTAGCCTCGATGTATGAATTTTAGTCCTAATTAGGGCATTGTCAGTGGAACAGTTATTGTCCTAATCAGGAACTCTGGCAGACAGGGGGGTTGTTAGACAGGTTGTAAAGGATACACAATGCATAATAAAGCCACTAGAGACCAGGCAATGTATTGATGATGATCCTAGTGCTCTTTCCAATGCTGCCCTTTGCACTGAAATTTGGGGCTTGTCGTTTTGATTAATATGCATATAACCATATAACAGTGACCTTTGAATCCCTACCTTAGGTACATGCTTTCCTTTGATGTCAGGATAGCATCAAATTCTTTGAAGAAAAGTGTTATTTTTGTTACTTGCAGAATATTAATGCAAACATATATTTTGGACCTATATCTCTCAAGCACTGAGGGGTTTGTGTGTTGGCTACTTACATCCTGATTTACGAACTGCTTGAACTGTTATATGTCTGTATTTTGTATTTGATTTTAGAAAAGAATTTAGGTACCTCACTGTAACAGAAAACAAAACAAAACAAAACAAACAAACAAACAAAAAGCAACAACAAAAAAACTTCCAGTATCTTTTTAAAAAAAATCATATGCTTTCTTTCTGTAAGCAGAACTGTCTAAGCCTAAGTGACCAAGATCTTGGGTGAAGGGGCATGTTCCCAGTGATTCTGCTGCTCAAAATTGCTAGAAAGATCCCGAAGCAGAAACAGAAGTACTTATGCAGTTCAGTTTTCCACATGAAAAACATTGTGTTACTTAATTGTTTTTTTTTTTTCTAGTTTTCTTTCTCAGTGTGTGTTATTTCTTCTTGCCTTATTTTTTCCACTGTTTGTGTCACAAACATAACTTTAGTGTAGATAGAGACACCTCACAGGTGTTTGTACCCCACAGGTAGGGTCTGCTCTTACAAGGACAGTGTCGCAATGATCATTTCCCAACCTTCCTGCTGTGTGCAGTAGAGATGGGAACTTCCATCTGAAAAGAAGGAGGTGGTTTGGCAGCATTTAATTCAGGGAAGTTTTGCCTTCTAAAATGTATGGCTCATAGATGTTCGATTCTCATATCCCATTTTAAGACTTGTTGTTTAGCAAGTTAGAACATTTCAGAGGCTTGCATATTTTTTTCAGAATGGCAAAATGCTTACTTTGCCAAACAGATATTTCAGAAACGATCATTGGTCATGACGGGGAGTATGGTTGCTTCACATTCATAGGTTCCCCTTCTGAAAAAGAATGAATTAACCAAGATGAACCTCTTCAAACTATCAAAATGCTGAAATGTTGGGCCAGCTGGCTGTGTTCTCTTTCTGAAATTATTACACATTTTCATTATTTGGGTATGCAATTTTTTTATTTCTCAGTGCTACATTAACAAAACTTCTGCTTGGTCTCCTGTCTTGATGTTGAGGTCTATGACAAATCAGGAATCAAGGTCCAGTTCTGGCATACATACAGGAAAAAGGATTCATACAAATTGTCACATTGAGGTGGATCTGGAAAAGGCTAAAGGAACTATCTCTCATTACCTTTAACTGTGACAGTCTAAAGAAATTCAGGCTATTTAATTTATCCGCTTGAGATTTGAAAATATTTTTTTTCAAGAATCTACAAGTGTATACTCTGATAAATTTATCCTTCTGCCATATAACTTCTCATATGAGGTACTCAGAAATGTTTATGTCTAAGAAGAGAAAAAGATGGTGATGTGAGATGTCCTTTTAAGCCAGGAAAATGATAGGGCAGAATCCATATCTGTTGATTTGACTAGAAACAATTCAAACTGGAATAAATTGAATCTTGTCAAAATTGGGGAAGTAATCTTTTTAAATCAACCCTGGATATCATCAGGATTTCTTAAAGATTCATTCAAATTTAAATAGAAGTAATTCAGAATCTCAAGGTCAGTTTCTAGATGGTTAAAGAATGACCTTTTATGTCAGTACTGCAAATATATGTGATAAACATTTAGTTTCTTAATTTCAATTTATTAGCTGAAGACACACTGTCCTAGAAGCAGTTAGCTCTCAACATACTACCACCTGGCTTATTAGCAAGCAATGTGTAGCAGCTGGGTAGCAAAAATTGCATCCTATATTATCTCCAAAGTCAATGGCCAGTTGGACCTTAACAGAGAAGCTGTCAACCTCACCTACTATGGTTGACAGGTAGTGTTATATATATATATATATATTATATTTATATTATATATATATATATGTAAATATAAAATATAATTTTTTTCTCTTCTTTCCCCCTCCATATAAATCTGATTCCTGCATGGTGGGTTGAAAACTCTGACATGTTTGTGAAGGTCTTCCAGTAGCTCAGTTGCTAAGAGATAGAAGGTTTTTCTTTGATGCAGACAATAAACAGCTGTTCACACAGCATGTTTGCACACTCTATAATAGGATCACTTGGTTTATGTGTTTTCTTTCCTACTAGTTGCACTGTGCTAACATCTGTCAAACAACAAATACTAATATCTGAAAAGTATGAATATTAATGAAGTTGTTAATTTCATCATGGAGAAGACATCAAAACAAATCTCATATAAACCTTTATATTTTTAATATCTTTTATTATTGGATGATGATCACTTTTCCCTCATATTACTTTTTCACCTATATTTACTTGTGAAATAATCCATCACTAACCTTAAAAACAGAGAATTGTTAACAGCTAACTTCTAAATGTTTTTGTGATTTCTTAAGTCTTGAGACTACACATTAGTTTCATTCTGTCTTATCCAGCAAATTACAATCCACAGAATTTCATTAAGTTATTCATAGATCTAACATATCTTCTGGCTGATCTGTGACATATCTTTCAAGAAAGTATTGTCAGTCAAGTATTTAAGGTCTCAAATGAGAAAGAAACTACTACATTCATAGCATGAATTCATAGCATGAAAGCATTTTAGCTTTGTTTTCAGTCAAGATGTATGGTTAATGGCTTGATCTGCATTTTTAAGAGCTAATTAGAGATAAAACTTTTCTCACCTGTAGGTACTTAGAGACCGTTATCTGGTTGTCCCTTATTCTGGATATGCTTGATGAACTGTATACATTTGCCTTTTCACTGCAAAGTAGGCTTTCAGCCATGCTTTGGTTACCATCAAATGCTATTGACAAAAGGAAATTCTTTCAGAAGAATTTCATGAAATCGGACTAGGAATTAAAGACACTCCCAGTGAATTATGATTTCCAGTTACTTTCCTTACTGAAAAGGAACATAAGTTCCTTTTCAGAACTTATTGTATATGTTTTTTTTTTGTCCTTGAACACAAGGAGATCAGAACATTTGATATTTTCCCATAATTTCTTCTCTTACATCTTTTTTTTTTGATAATATTTATTAGCATAGGAGTCATGTCAGTTGTTTCACTGTTTTAGTAATGTAATTAATTTTGTAAGACAAATTTGTTATTGTACCAAAATTTATAAACTGCCTATTTTGCAAGATTTGTTTCTTTATTTCACTGTGTGAACTGGCAAAGTTGTGCTTTAAACCATGCTTTAAACCTGTGTTGACTGTGTCCTATCATTATGTTGAACATCTGCATGTTCCTAACATTGTTTTACTGTTCCCAGCATGTGACTGCTCCTCCCTAATTTAAATTTATGTGGCAAAGCATGATGTGCTTCGGGAAACACAGGTGTGCATCAGGAAAAGTGTGACCATCTCTGCTTTTGTGGACAATGATATTCTCTAGCAGGTTCTTAAAGGCACTTTAGTTGGGTCTCACTAATTTGGATTTGTAAAGGTCACAGGGCAGAACTTGTGATGTGTGGAGATGCACACCATGGTATCTCTCTGCAGTTTCTTACCATCTTTTAGGAAGTTTTAGAATTGTAAGTACATTTCTCATCTAGAAATCTGCCTGGAGTTGCAGTGTGGCTATGCATATCATATGGAGAGTGGGTCAATAAAACACTCTCTGGCAATCTTATCCACATGCTGCACTATCTACACCATTCAGCTGTATTATTTTCATTGACATGGTAGCTATCAGCCTCTGGCCAATATTTATTTGTTGCATGTCAAGTAGAAATTGGCACTGATTGCATTAGCTCCTGCCCATTTGGAGCTTTACATGAGCAGTTTAACAATACGCCCGCATCAGTGACCTTGATATAAAAGTCTAGGCCTGTGGTGCTTGCCTCTAGTGCAGTATATGATAACGGATACAAAGATCAGCAATGCATGCATGTTTTCTTAAAATAATTACCTGTAATCTTTTGTGTTGTACATAGTAAAATAGTAAAATTTTTGATTTATATTAATATTTATGTATTTTAGAGTTGACAGAGCTAAATTAAGATCTTCTTTTTTTCCTTTTTTTTTTTTTTTAAGCTCTAAAATATAAACCTTCAGCCTCTTTATGTTTTTCTTTTTAGAGCAACATAAGCTTTGTGGAATGCTGCTTTTTTTTCCCCCAACCTATACTTTTTACAGTACACTGTTTTTTATATTCCACTGTTTTTTATATTCCAATATGATGAGTCTCATCCCCTGCTTCAGGTCATTTTACATAACAATTCACAGAAATTCTGAAGACTAGTGAAGAAGCTATTGATATAAAGAACTCTGTTGTGATATAAATTTCTATCCATGTGTTGACAGGCTAAGATATGGGGGGTTTGGATAATTTGGCCACAGTATATTTTAGTAAGGCTTTCATAGTAACAATATAGTGGTGTATAAAGTTCTTGAACAAAATGACTACAGGTGAAATGAGTACCATAATTATTTTTGATTGATTACCAAAATTTTAACAATCATATTCATTATTCTGGATAAGCCATATATTTTGGTTATAATTTTTACTATACATATATATTTTATATATGTTTATATTGTATATATAGCTTACTATATATATATTTACACTGTTGGACTGAAGCTTATGGAGTTAAAAATACCAGATTTCTAATCTCAGTATAGAAGTTAGGCAGTATGATAGAGGCTTACAAGAGACTTGTATCTTTTCTTGATTAGGCACAAAAATGAATCAGAAAAAAATCCTTTGACTTCTAGATTTCATTGAATTGATTTTCAACACAACAATATGGAATATATTTCTATAATAATTTATAGTGTTTTATGGCTATAAATTTAGGCAGTCTGGAACACTGCACTGATATTTATTTCATTAGTTATTTGTTTTATTTGTAATTTGCTGAAAGTGTGCTTCAACATGTGACGGGTTTTCACCCTTCCTCTCTTCACAGTTATTGGATGTCTTTGGTAACTTTAAAGGATACATTATAGTTACAAGAATTTAAAGTATCTACCCTCTTGAAGTGGTGATACTATCTCAGTTAATCAGAAGATAAATGGATTTTGCAAGGCATTTCTGTGAGCTCCACATAGTGTTCCAAGTGACTGTCTGATTCTGACTTCAGAGGACTTCGCAGGAGCTGGGAGCAGCTCAATGGTGTCTTGAAGCTTCAGTTTATCTCTTTACTTCACAGTTCTCTCCTGGCTTCCAATGAACCCAGAGCAGTGAGAAATGCAGGTACAGGAAACGCTGCCAGATAGAGAGGCAAAGCACTGCTGACTGTTGGCATATATTGTGGTTGTGGAGGCCAGCATCTTCAGAGATAATCACTGCATAGATAAACTGTTTAGTTTGTCTAGCTCCCAATTTGAAGTATTTGCACCTAGGGATAAAATAATCTCAGTTTTGATACTGTTGTAGCAGCCACCAAAATCAAGACTGTATTATAAAGGATTCCAAACCTCCAAAAATATGTAGCCAAAGTTATAGGATTGTATTGTACATAGTTGCTTCCATGTATCTTCTTGTTAGTTTTTATCTTTCCTAATTTCCTGGAAACTCCAGAAGAACAATAAACTGGCATAAGCTTCTCACTGATGTCAATGAAAAGGAGAGGTGACAACAGTAAGCAGAACTTAAATGCTTCTCCTGAGATACCATCTTAAGTACATGTGGAGACTGCATCTATTTACTCTGTTTTCCTGGAGTGAGAATAGGCAGTGACTTGGCAGTCATTGCTTTCCTGTTATTACCTACTGATTTCCTTCTTGCAAAAATAAATTTTACAAGTCAGAATTAATTCTCTTATTAGCCTTTTTTTTTTTTAATTTAAAAAAGAGACAAATAACAAAGATTTAATTAGAAGAGTTATCATAAAAGCAATGATGCATCTCAAAAATTATGTACAAGAATTTAAAATTGACTAAATCTTGGCTACAGTTTTAGGTCAACTTTCATTGTGTTGCTCTTCTAAATCAACTGGAGTTACTTTAATACATGTTGTATAATAAATTTCAAAATAATCACATTTTGTTACAGCATTTAGTGCCAACTACTTCTCTGCACAGTGCAGGCTCTGTTTTTGTAAAAACCATGTCCCTAGCCACCTGGAAGCCCGTTCTTAATTCATGTGCATTCAGTTACAGCTGGCACAAAAAACAGAGTTTTCCAAGGACACTCTGCAGACTTGCCCGGTGGAAATTATAACCTCTATAAATTATTTCATGATCAAATTTTGTTTTCTCAGGCCTATTTCATCAGATCATGGCCGGGGTAGAAGTGCTGGAGCCACTGAGCTGCCAGGACAACAAGTCTAACTAGAATTACATTGAAGGTAAGCAAACAAGCCCTAAATAGGACAGACATTTCCATCTGTTGATCTTATTTCAAGGTCAAGATTCAGGACATTCTACATTTCTCACAGAAAATATCCCTCCAAATATGTTTTTTTTTTCCACTTCTAAAAAGAATATTTTTAATGATTTTCTAAATCATTTGAAATTCTGATTTGTGTGTCAGATAGATCCAGAGACCTCAGGCCTTTGAGTGTGTTCTAGAAAATAGATGTTGGAACAGTACAAAATAGCAAAAAAAAACTGTGAAAACCTTATGGCTGGAGAATGCATCCTTGTTACACAGAACAATATTAATCTTCATGACCATTACTGTAATAATAATTCTGACTTGTCACCATAGGAGGGAAACTATTTTCCAGCAGGATGGTGTGATTTGAACAGATCAGTGGGAAGATGATGGCAACAGTGGGAGCAGAATTCTCCCACAGTCTTCAGAATTCTAGGTAACTATCCCAACAATTTAGTGATACAGATTTTCCGTGGTCCCTCAGGTCCTCCCAGGAACACTCATGGAGTGAGATACCATGCAGTCCAAACAGGGACACCATAATGTGGTCCTCATTAAATAACTAAAGACATCAACAGATGTTCTCTATTACACTGGCTTATATTTTAAAGTTTCAAATACTATGTTTGTTTTGTATAATAAAAGATATAATCTGAGTTGGAAACTATGCTGGTTCATAGTCTTCTAATAAGGAGGTAGGATATTTTAGTTAGAAAGATCTCAAGTTTTACAGACATTTCTGGTTGCTGGGCCTAAACGGGTTTTTGTAAAGGTTAGCTTTTTTGTGCAGATAGTCTGTGATTCTTAAATGAAAAACTAATGTAGAACTTGAACTTACATGATTTAAAATTGACTGGGCAGAATCTGCATTGCTCAGCTGATATATGGAATGAGTGAAAAAGCATAAATTTAGAGTATGAACTGTGAACGAAACTGCATTACCATAAAGAGAAATTTAAGAAAGTTTGCAATACTTCACAAATCTGAGAACAGAATGCAAATAAACTAAAGGAATTAGAATGCAGTCCCACTTTGGTAGGTTTCTCTGCTCTTCCTACAATAGTATAGTAACTGTGGCAGAAGCAGTACAACTGAAGATTAGAATGGAAAATATAAGGGAATGCATCTGCAAAGACATGGTCCTATTTGAAGTTGTAAAATTAGCTTGAAGTTTGAAGACGAGTGGAGAAAAGGTAGAATTTCCTATAAATGTCTGGCAAAGGCATTGTTCTGACACTTCCCCCATGCAAGGAGTAACCTAAAAAAATACATTAAGCCACAGTGATTTGCACTGTGCATCAATACAATGAACCTTAAGTTATCAAACCCCTAGATTAGCAAGCAGTAAGCAGTCCAAGCAATATTTCAAAAGAAAATTAGAATATCTTCTCACATCTTCTTCTAATGTTCTCACATTAGACTGAAATCCATAAGAAGAAGAAAGGCTATGTTGTGAGAAAGATTCCAAAATGCTGAATGTTTGCCAAAACTGTATATTTTAGTTGAAGTTTTCTTAATCCATTATTTCATGTGCTGTGGTCAAAATGCTTTCACGAAGTAGCATATAGAATAATCACAGTGTATGATGTGACAGGGTTATTTTTTCTTTTATTTCAAATAAAGAAGTCTGGGTCCTATTTTTGATTCATGATATCTTAATGTAATTTTTATTTATTATTACAGTCTTCATATATTCACTCTATCTTACATAATGTTTTCTGTGAATGCTAGGGACTAGCTTTCAATGCGCTTCTTCCAAATTATTTGCTTTCCTTCGTATTTATCTGATTCATAAAGGTTTCTCAAGACAGTAAAATCACAATACCAATATGTACCCTTTAATAATTCTTTACTTTAAGAGTCTGTTTCAGCCTTTATTATTACCCTGACAGTACAGCCTCATGTAAATGTAGACAGAGTTCAGCTTCATCCTTATCTAAATGGCTATTAACTGACTTAAAGTATTAGATCTATCCATTTCTTGTCAAGGTAAAACTTAGCAAGCAACTGTATTTTGAGTTCCTTTCAGACTACAGCGTTCATCGAGAAATGAAAATGCAATCAGGGTAATTGTATTATTAAGACCATTTAGAAGGATAAGAGAGTGTATTGGAGAACATCCATCATGCTCTGAACTAAGGTTGTATCTCATCAGTTGCTGGTGACACAAAGCCCACAGGTATGGCATGGGTTTGCTGGCCATGAATGTGAGAACGTCCGGTCTTGGTGTACTCCATGGCATAGCATAGATATATTTATATATCTATATATCTATATATCTATATATCTATATCTATATCTATATCTATATCTATATCTATATCTATTTATAGATATATACATCCCATCCAAATTGTAGTGATGGGTGCCACACTGTGCTAAAGAGTGGTGAACTCATTTCAGATACCTCCAGAAACAAGGGTTACGATTTCTACAGAAAGACAAGCTACATGCATCTAAAGCTGAGTCTACATGCCAGGACTTTCTGCCTAAGTGTTAGATATTACCTTGATGACACTAAGATACAATTTATCAAGACCATACAGCATGAGGTCTTTTTACTATGCAAAGGTCTTTAAAACCAATTCACACTTTCAATTACTCTGGTAATGTTTATGTATCAGGTTTACACAGTGTCCTTCTCAAGGTTTATTCCAGCAGATATTTTTAAAAGAATTATGAGTGTTACTGCTTAGACTCCATACAGTCTATCTTTTCTGGGCTTAGTCCTAACTGTGTCAACTATTTAGTTCCCACTGCTCCGGGAATATTTCAGGGCTTGTGTCTCTAACTGTGTAAGATTTAAGAATGATGTCTTTTGAGTTGAAAACAGATAAAATTTTAGAAAAAGGTGGACATTTTTTTCCAAATATTATGCCTATAATGTTTTCCCCTATTTTAAGCACTCCAACAATCCCAATGTCCTTTTTTGTTTGCTTTAATATAATTTTTACTTTATGAGTAATAATAAATAGTTGTTTTGTATGTGAAAACAAGTGAATTCTCTTGTATTAGGCTGCAAAGTCACAAGTGAAAGCATGGCTGCTTTGTTCAGATTTGGGATTAAAGTTCTCTTCCCTTTCTTACAGTAAACTCAATGACGGATATTTCACAAATGTATTTGCCCTCAGCAACTTCCTTTCTTAAAGTCATAAATACACTAAACTGCTTAAGAAAAAAATAACCTTGGCTCTTTGCCATGTAGTACACAGGTCCTGCAGAGGTCATCTGAAGTGCATAGTCTATTCTGAATTCTTTCAATTTACTTGACTTTATCAGTTTGAAAACGATGATCTTGACAATATTTCTCTGCATCCAATGCTGAACATTTAAATCTGTTTTCCTACTCTTTTTCACATTGACACTTGCTTCCATGTTGATGAAATGAAGTTACAATTAAAAAAAAAACTCCCATACTTAATTATAAAATAGGCTTATAATTTGGGCTGCCTGCAGGCATTTTTAGATACTTGTTTTTATTTGCAGTACATGGCATTTCTCTAATACTAATAACTCTGTTTTTTCCTGTATGTCTTTCTGTAATTCCTCGCAGATGATGTCAGTTCATGAGATTAGTTTAATTTTCTTAGATGTCTTTCCAGAACGCAGTGACCTCACTCCGCAGGAGTGGACACCCGGAATGTGCAAGCGTGCACTCCACGTCCTGCCTCTTAGCAAAAGCTATTCCAAGATGCTCTCTTTAAGGACTGATGTGGAAGGGAAGAAATCTGCTATGATGCCAGGAAGCTTCTCTGAGGTCCCTGATGATTCTCAGAATCTATTTTGCTTGTGGGGTCATTCAATCATGTCTGAAATTAGCTCAGTTATTCATTTTGGCTTTTAAGTATAAAAATAAAAAATATTTTGAAATCTAGAGCTGTATTCAAACTGTAATTTGAATAAATTGAAGAATGAGTCTAACTGTGGGATTTGGGGGCTGTTACATCTTTAAGTAATGCTGAAACTGCAAACTTGTGTCAAGACCTCCCTGCAGACCACTTCAAAGGCATTCCTTCCAGACACAGAGTTTATTCTAGAATTGTGGAAGTTTCTCCCTGAAGTTCAAAGGGTCATTGCTAGAGAACTCATTGTCTGTAAGTACTGGTGACTTGAGTAAAAAACTAAAAAAAAACATGAATATTGACCGTGTTCACAAGGTGACAGTATATTGGAATCAGATAATAAATGAGTCAATAAATCAGTCAATAAATAGGCAGATGTTTCAGGGGTTGAATGTGGTTATAATATAAAGAGATTTTTGAATTGTGAAAAAAAACACTTTCTCTAAAGTGTCTAGATTATTTCTTGAAGTCAAATAAAGGCGAGTACTGAAAGTCCTTCCAAAGAAAATTATCCAAGAGATGGAGAAGATGACTGACTGGTGAAAAAAAATCTAGAAATGTTGTAAAGCCAGCAAAGTATGTTTTCATTAAATATTATTTTCCTGTACTTTGTACAGGGAACAGACAGGCTACGAGATTCAGTATGTCAGTGTGGCAATCTGGAAAAAAAAAATAAACTAATGTGAAAGGCTTTCTACACCTATCTTTAGATGGCACTACTGTGCTGTTAGTTTTTTAGCCACCACAGATCAGGTAATGGGACCAAATTATCTTATAACTTCAATTGCTTTTCTTGTTGGCTGTACCATTCTTCCTATGCAAATGCTTCGACCTATGTCTCTTGACTAGACTCCAGCAAAAAGACAATTGGGTACAGGCCCTTCAGCACTTGCTATGCTGTCCCTTCTCCAGAATAATGGTCTCCTCAGCAGCACTGACTGCTTCAAATATTCACTGTTACCAGTGCTTGGTTTTTATATTGAATATGCTCCTAAAACTGCATTTGACAAAATAAACATTTGACAGACATCCATCACAGTGCATGTCACATTGTAGAAATGGGTAGTCTTGTGAGAACCTTTAGAGATAAGAACTAAGTTCTGCCAGATGTCCACATCATTGTATTTATCACCTACCTATGGTGACACTGTGGTATCATAGGTTATATTTAGTTTAGGGACTGAAAGTAGTCTATATGAATCTAATGAGACACTTATCTGTAGAAGAACAGCTTATGTCTATATTAGTAAAATGAATAGTTTTAGGAAGTATTTCTAGGAACTAGAAGATAATTGCCGGTACTATCAAATTACTAGAAGGATTCCTGGTATCTGTTTGGCCTGAATCAACAGAAATACCTTCTCAGATTTTGTGAGTTAGCATAAGAGAGAGACTATTCCCAACATTCAGACTAGGTTTTCCTAGTGTTTAATAATTAAAGGAATCTAACAGTAGGGTCAGAGGCTGTTTTTTCCCAATTAGTCTTAAGGATAGAAAGTAGATGGTGGCACTCTCTAGGTTACCATTAGGAAGAGGTGTACCCTCAGAGTGTGCTGGGCCACTGTTCAGTGGATCAGAACATAAATACCATCTGTTGTGGTCCTTGCTTTCTGCATTTGTTTCTGTCTTTAACAGCACCAAATGGACAACACATTGGAGAAAAAAAAAAAAAAAAAAGAAAGATTGCTTCTCTTAATATTTTCATTTTTCTTGTACATTCCTGCATTCAAAAATTATCTCAAAATTCAAGTCAGGAGCTTACAGAAGTTACCATGTATAGTCACAGCACCTGAAAGTTACTAAAGTAACTAAAGCTGCCATTTCTAGACTAGCTTTAATGTCAGAGAAGAATGAAAACTAAAAGGTAGCTTTTAAAAAGAATGAATATTAGGACTGTTTTTCCAATTCCTAATTCAGTAATTAAATGGGAATGTATCTGAATTGCAGATTTATCTTAGCTTCTCCTCTTGTTAGTATCATGATTTCTTAAATAAAAAAAATCTGCTTAAAAGTGCCAGTTGTGATAGAAATGAATTTAAATACAGCTATTATCATCCACATTTGACAAAAAAGTGCTTCTCACTATAAATACTTTGAGCTAAAATGGAATCACTTTTGTTTCACTCAAGTTTTCTTGCATTCCCTATACATGAACATAATTACACTGGGGGGATCCTACATCCTTTATATTTTGATCTCTCAACTGCAGCAGTAAGTTGAATGTGAGTTTAATAATATTTGTGCTGTGTAATGACTTGTAATAGGTTCCAGAATAATTTTCCACTGTAATATGTGCTTCCCCAAGGATTCACAAGCAAAGCATAGCTATTAGATACATAAAAAGTAACTAATATAGAGTCTAAACCTTTAAAAGTTAATGCTGTACTATTAAAATACCGAAGCATCTCGCCTTACGACAACCAAAGCTCTAATACTATACTGCTCCAATCTCAGATTGTTTTCAGCTAAATAATAGATAGGGTTCTGCCAAAAGATTGTCATTGCTGCTGGTTGAATGTCTTACAATGTTATTGAAATTTTCATGGTTTTGATAAGCTTATATTTCTCTTCCACCCGCTAAAGAAATATAACTTAAAATTAACAAAAGTGCTGAAGTGTGACTGAAGTACTTTGTCCTATTCAGGCTCAGACTTTTCCCAGGTAACTTGGATATCACATAAACACATTACCCACAGTTCTATATTTTAGTAATATGAAATAATTTTTAAAAAGTATTTCAATATAGTATCATAATTAAAGACAATTTGTTTTCCTTCATTTGTATCATTAAAACAATGTCTCTCATAAATCAAAATCTAAATCCTATGTAAGTGTTCTTAAATTTAATGATGTTTAGATGTAGATTAAATGTGTATTTAAACTTTATGCATGACACCTCTTTTTATAAATGTTTAAACATCTGGGTATGTCTTCATATATGACCATCTTTAGCAATAACTTTGCCTAAACTCAGTACTTGCAGGTGCAAAACAAGATGGACACCTTTACTTTTAAATATTAGGTTAAAATATTTAAAATATTAATGAGACTTCTATTTTTGGAAATGCCCAGTATGTTATTTTAAATTGCTCTGAAAGTAATAAATAAATAAATAAATGTTTGAATTCAGACTTTTATATTTAACAAGTTTCTCTTTCTTTCTTCTTCTTTCTTAGATATTCATAATTAGATTCAGAGAAAGACAAACTTGGAACTTTTTTTTCATAATTCAGGTAGGAAGCATCCAAATATTAATTATTTATATCACAAAATAATATGGTGTCTTAAAATCAGAAGTGTGATGCAGTCTATGAGTCTACAGCATTTTAAAATAAAAGCGAAAAGACTGAAAAATCAACTGTGGTGTTTCTAAAACTTCTGACCCTGAAAGCTATTGGATGAGTTTTGAAGCTGTAGGCATGGCTAATATCAACATAGTTGGAAAGTTTACTGTAGAGGATATAATTATGAAGACAGATTTATAGTGCATCTCCCTAGATACAGTCTTAAAGAATAGGAAGACAACTCCATACAGATAAATGGCTGAAAACTGCAACCCCCAGATATGTTTGTATCTTTGATCAGTAATTAAAGGGTTTGCTTCTGTTCATTCAGCACTAGTTTCCTTCTCAATGGCCTGCAGTCATTCAAGTTGATCAATGATTTAATCACGTTATCATTCCATCAGTTTAATCTCAAGTCCTTTTGTGGGATCTTTTGCAGTTTAATAGAGCTCATTTTCAGGTTAGAAAGATCTGAGGAGTTCAAGATTAAGATCTAACCATAGACCCCTTGTAGCCAGCACTGATGTGCAGTCTCGTATTCAACATCTTTAACTTTCATAGGACATCTTTCTATCTGTTTCCATGAAACCCAGCCCATTGTAGTTATATTTGAGGATCATGTTTAGGTAGATATATTTCCTGGGCTTTATTTCAAGTTTTACACGATTCTTTTCTTCTTTGTACAGTTGTACTATGAATTTGAATAGTGATGATAATGCTGTTTTATGTTTTATTCTCTGTTTCCTTTCTAATAACTTCTAATATTCAACACTTTTTGATTGTTAATGAATATTAAGGTGATCTTTTTATTAACTAATCTTATTCTTGAGGGGTCATAGTAAATGGAGAGTCCACCACTCTGTATGCATGATAAAACAACAAAATATTGCTTTGTTCATTGTGTATTACTTTCCATTTATCACCATCAAATATTTGCTGTCAAATTACTGCCCCACCACTCAACATTGCAATATTATTCTGGGAATTTCAAATAATTTTTATCACACTAAGTAATTTAATATTTAAGCAAACGTAGTCACCTCCACGATGATTCATTTTCCAGCACAACACATCCCATATAGATCTCTCTGAGACCTAACTGATAATGCATATGACAACAACAAAACTTCTACTTTTTGTTTACAACCTTTAAATAGGAATTATTTCAGTCAGATTTTCAAATAGTCACAAAACAAAATTGATCTTTCAGGATATAAAGGAACTTTTTATTTATCTTCCATTATACCATAGTTGCTTTCACATCTATTAGTTGTGGTCTACATTGTTATTTCACCAATTTCCTTGGTATGGAAATTTAATCTCATTGTTTCTTTTTTTCCTGGAACTTTATAATTTGATGTCACATTTACTATTTTAGAGTCCCTAAGAATTAATACTGCTTTAAATGCTAGTTCACTCAGAAGAATTCAGTAGTTTGCTAATTTTGTATTCAAGTTTTGCGTCATTTTTGAGTGGTTCTGGGATTTGTATTTTTTTTTTTTTTAGTTCTAAATATATTTCTGTTAAACTTTTTTTTCAATTCTTCTGTCTAGAAAGCTGTATAAATGATTACAGCTTGGGAATTTTTCTAATCCCTATGGTGAATATGAGTATGAAGTTAAATTTTCAGGTATGAGTTTATTTTTTAATTTAATTTAGTTTTAATTTATCATACCACTTAGTGTATAATGCATTTCACCTTCAACTCACAGACTGTTTATTTGTTACGCTCAAGCTTTGGAAGAAAAAAATAAATTTCCTAGATACATGCAAACATTTAGTAGTGCCAGTAGAAATTTATAAATATTCTTGGCAGGAAGTTTCCTTCAAATTTAAGAGCTGAAATGATTAGTCCAAAACATACTNAAAAAAAAAAAAAAAAAAAAAAAAAAAAAAAAAAGATAGCAACAGCTCTAGCTTACATGTCAGTTGTAGTTTTGAAATATTTATCTAAGCCCTTCAGGATTGTTCTTAAAGAGTGGCAATTCCCTCTTTAGGGAGTCCAAGCAATTACATTGGCTTTTGAGACATCTCTTATCAAAATTTTTCCCACAGGTATTTTACAAGGCTGTAGGTTTTTCAGGCTGTGGCACCAGCATTCGAGTTTCACTGTGACTCCCTTAGGCCAGAAGCTCATGAATCAATGTTACCTGCATTTGGAGAAAGGAAAGAGGGATCAGCTCTGCAACTGGCAGCCAACTCCTTCTCTCTTTGCTCCCTTTCCCTAAATAGGTCAAATGGATTTGTTTAAGTACTTCTCAGGGTTTCCCTGTAATCCTGCATCTTGGCAGAGTCAGAAAGAGTAAAAGGTTGGCTTGTACTAGAAGAAGGAGGGGGAAGGGGTGTGTGGGAGACTGAATGAGGGAGGAGGAGAACAGCTATCATCAGATAATGAATAGCAGGTAATTTGAACTGTGTGAATGCTGGCAAAGGTAGCTGCTATCTGCAGATGCTTTCTGAGCAAAGCTGCAGTGCTCCAAACAGATCTGGACGATGAGGAAAAACAGAGGGATAACTTCAAAACCTGAGAAAAAATTCTTTTTGTTTTTTTTTAAGGAAATATTTCTCAGCATTTGCAAACAAAAAAGACTAATCCTTTGGGTCACTCTTTGTAGTATCATTTCGATTTTGTTTTGTCTTTTAGGCCTTTTAAACTGCATTTTAGTTTGTGTTCCTCTGTTCAGGTACAACTAGTCAATGGCTGTCACTGAATTGGCCAATAGAAGACAAATACAGATTGGCCAGTTTGTAAGAACAGCCAAAAATGGTCAGTCTTCTTGTTAGTTTCTATTGTGTATATAGCTTGACTTCCCATCTTCCTGTTTCTTAAAATATACAATTATGCCTCTCTCTGTCTTGAAAAATCTTAGTCTTTGTAATATTTTTCTCCATGTCATATAAATTATTGTTCACAACTGTAGCTTGTTTCTTCCTATGCAGTATATGGACAAAGATTTCATCATTATCCCCTGGTGTATCATTATTTCTCTTTCCATTCAAAACGAAAAGGCAAAATTCACTGGCTTTTACAAGAGCCAGTTTTGAAGGTGTCACTCTAGAGGGACACAAGAGTCTTTAGCACTGGTATTGCATATGCTCTACCCCATGTCTTGGTGTCAAATTGTATTAACATGGATTTCTCATACAAATTACATAGTTCAGCAAGTTAAAGAGAGTAGATCAATACATAAGTCAGTGTATGTCAGTTGAAACGTGTTAGGTGGATTCAAGAATGTATTGAAGTAGGCTTTTATCTTTAAACACACAGATAATGGTGTGGACTTCTGCAAAACTAGTCATGTATTTAACATTAGGCATGCTCAAACCTTTTTTTTTGTTGTTGTTGTTCTTTCTAGGTTTTAATAATAAACTTAAAGAAAACCCGAAAACAACTGGAGAATGATTTTGAAAGTTTTGAAGCTTCATTTTTCAAGGACTAGCATGTGCGCTATTGCTCCTCATTTGCTTGTAAAATATTTTCTCTCATAACTACTTGTTTCATAGGAATTATTTTTAGAGGAGGAACTTGCCTTGAAGTTTTTGTTTTTATGCTTTAGACCACAGTGGAATTTCATCTCATCTATTAGCTGAACTTGGGACCTCACAAATTCAGGGAAACCCACTAATAAAGAAAATATTTTCTGCTTTAAAAAGAAATACATACTGTATATTATTACATTCATCTCTTCCCTCTGTTTTTAGTGCCTTTTGAATATTTCTGGTAAATGATGTCATTAAAACCATCTGAGAATATTAATGATGAAAACTCTTTGAAATAGGAAAACTCTCATCCTTTTCTGATCAACCTCCTGGCAAATGCTGTTGACACAAAACTCTATGTTATTTCCTATATTTCTATTTTTCTGGAAAATATTTTGTTTTCCAGAGAACAAAATAATTTTTAGCCTCCTATTTTTAACAGAAAAAAACAAAGGTCAATTTACATCCAGTCCACAATCATATCTTTTTTACTGTACTGTACTTTAGGAATTCTAACCAAAATCTTCAAAGGGAGTGGTTTTGTGTTTAGAGATATGGAGGTCAAAGGAAAATAGCCAATATGGGGAATTTTCTGATTAAAATCATCCAGCACAATGTCCAAGGGACACCAGTACGTAAACTAGGCTGTGCTTTTGCTTGACATTTTCACAATTGCAGATAGGACATAGCT
This sequence comes from Nothoprocta pentlandii, assembly GCA_013398315.1. Lineage (NCBI taxonomy): Eukaryota > Metazoa > Chordata > Aves > Tinamiformes > Tinamidae > Nothoprocta > Nothoprocta pentlandii. Next base: position 2,284,596 of record VZSG01000002.1, read on the forward strand.
AAGAAAAAAGAATATATGCAAACGTTTAGGAACTTATAAGGCTCACAAGATTGTAAATTTTGGCTGTGTGTCCTGGTGACTTCCCAACTGGACTTGGCCCAACAAGGCAAAGATCTGTTGCCTTGTAAACACATTAAATGAGTAAACTGTCCATCCTTGCTCCTTTGCAAATTCCTTGATTTTAAAATCCCTCACATTGATACTAATCAGTTTCTGCTTCACAAAGTTCAACAAAAACAATCTCCACCTCAAAGCTGCCACTGAAGTGACTAGCTGAGAGACAGAAACAGTTTTTGTTCATGTCAGCTATATTTCCTGTGAGACGAAGTTCAGCCAACCTAGTAGGACCACATAGAAAGAATCTATAGTCTCATTCTCAAAGCTAAGGAAGGATTACAGTGCTGGAAAAATGAGGGATGCATACAAAGAAGTCTGGCTCCAAAATGTGTGTGGGTTCTATGAGTGGAAGGCATGTTCTCCCCTAGATTCTTCAAGGAAATCCACCAATCTAGTTAAAGGTGTGGAACACTGCCTGTATGTGGAAACATACTGCTTTTTTTGGGACCTAGGAACCACTCAAGTTCATATTACTTTACTGTCATTATGAACGCACATGCTATAGCATTTCTGAGATTTTCAGATCAGTGAGTTCAGTCTGCTTTGATGGCACTAGAGACTCAATGATGCAAAAAAGCCCCAGTGTAATGCTAGATTTGTAATCATTGAAGGGTAGGAAGGTAGTTTCCCAGTCTCCTGCTCAGAATAGGGTTACCCTCAAAGTCGGGCTGGGTTGCTCAGGCTATTGTACAGAGAAGTACTGAAATTCTCCAAGGATGGAGATTCCAAAACTTCTCATCTAGTGCTTAGCCACTCTCATGTAAAGAGCTTTTTTTCTTACATCTAGTTTAAATTTCTGTTGTTGCAACTTGTAACTCTTGCCTCTCATTTTTACTTCTGAGGACTTTAAAGTCCTCTATAGATTTTACTTCAGGCCCTTGTGATGGAATAAACTCTGCTTTTTACCCAAAATGAGGTGCAGGGAGTTGAATTATTTGTTCAAAGTCAATCATAAACTAAAAAATGAATTTAAAATTCCATTATTATTATTATGTAATCGTCTAGTAGACAAATTGACATCTCTCATTCTGTTATAAGAGAATAAAAACAATAAAGAAACTGCAACATAAGTGTGACTTTTGTTTCTCTTAAGACATCTGTGATTACTTATGACAAGAGTTGCTCAAAGTGTACTTGTCAAACCTTAAAAAAAGAGGTTTGAAATTTCAGCTTTTCCTTTGTTTACTCTGGAATAATTTCCAAACCATTTCCATAAACTGAGAACAAATTTGGTATTTGTAAGCATTTACTAAGTATTTCAGACTTAGCAAATTGTCCAGACTGCAATTTGTTACTGAAATGTTCATCTCCCCTTTTCACTTGTGGCAATGCCTGATTTTTTTTTCTGTCTGACAAATGTCAAACTTTGTAGATGACAAGATAAGAAAGACAAGTAGACTATAGTGAATAGTAGCATAGTCAGATCCATTATCAGTTCCTGAAAGTGCCAGGATTCACAAGAGTGTTCATGGATGTTCATCTACCATCTGAACACCTATTAACTATATACAGAATTACATCATAAATACAGTAAATAGAAACCAGTCTGTTATTCATGGTCAGTTCCATGGGTATAGTATTTCCTTAAGGCCCCAGTTGATCACAAGCTTCCTCTGAAAGGTGCTAAGCCTACAATATAACAAGATGAAGGGTGAGAAGGGCTGGATGCTTTGGCTGGGAAGACAAGGAAAATGCTGACTGATAAATGATCTGTTCAAAAAGGAAGGAAGTATCTAGAGGATCTAGAAACTTAATTCTGTGGATCAGCAGCCCAGCATCTTAAATGGAAGTCATTTTCTGTCCACTTTTAAGTAATTTTCTCCACAACAGTCAACCACTTCTATTTACAAGAATAAAACCAATAACCAGAATTCCTATAGCTTGTATCCGCCTTGCTGAACTTATCAGACAATATGTTAGACTCTGTATCACAAGATGATAGCTTCCAGAGATTTGCTTTATTTGCTTTTTAGAAATAAATTAGCATTGCTGTACTTATTTATTTCTTTCAGGGAAGCAGAAGCAGGAGAAAGTGTTGGATTGCAGTTGTTGGGATAGAAGGACAGAGAGGAATGGTAGAAAATGAATGCTTCTAGGCAGAGCTAGTCAGAGAACTTAGGAGCAAAGAAAAGCACTTTTCAGCCTGCTGTTTTAGAGGCCAGTGTCATGCCACTAAGTCCCTCAGGGAGGGGTGGACATGCTGCTGCAGAAAGACCCTATGAGAACAAGCAGCAAATATTGGAGAGGCATTTGCCAAAAAGTGACTGAAAAACGTGCAGCAAAAATGAAGTGTTCATGTGAATTCTTTCATGTAAAACAGCCCTACTACCTCATAGCAACATTTTGAAGTACTCCCCCAGACCTAGTTGCACTTTTTTTCTGTGGATTACACTGCTTCTAACTGCAAGTTAATGGTTCTGCCTTGGACGGCCATATGTAGAGTGTGCACATGTAAAAGCAAATAGCAATTTATTTGAGACACCCCCATTCTTACTTGGAAATAAGAAAGCAAGGGTAGCTTCAGAACTTGGTTCTACATCACTTTTGTTGTAAGACAGGGCTTAGAATTTTTTTTACTGTATCTACATGAAAAACAAAACAGTTCTGCGAAGAATTTTAGATGTGTTTCTTTAAGTCAAGTAACATCTACCTCAATCCTTTTTTTTTGCTCCTCCTGCACTCATGAACACTTTATAAACAAAAGAGCAATTGTTTCAATTCCATTCACTTGGAGTGCTAAGTTTGAAATCAAAGCAGTGGTCTGTGTATGTGTATTTTGACTGTATAGAAATCCTAATTTCATTCACTAGAATTTCATTTTTATTTATTAATATCCCTGTAAGAAAGATGAACTAATGATTTGTTAGGAATATAACTTCAAAGTAAGAATAATATTTTTCAGATTGTTCATTTTTTCTTGATATTGTATGAATTTATTCATCACAGAGAAAAGACATTTATTGTCTAGGTCACAAATATTTCTAGGCTGCAGCAGAACCCTGGTTCCTGGGCTCTACAAAAGCAGGCATGAGCTAAAGGATGCTCTAAATCAGTAATATCAGGTCACTTAACATCTTCTTTTCCTGAGATGAAAGAGGTCTGTGTCATATAGGCATGCATGCACAAGTATAAATGTCATGTCACAATTAACCTCTTTACATGCTATGCCTGGAATGAAGAACAAGCAAACCCATATTTGATCCTTTTTTCCCCTCGAGAAAGTCACAGAAAGACCAGAGAAAAACTATCACCACTATCATCTGTAAAAGAGAAACTACCACCACCACTGCTGGGAAGATTTGACTTTCTGGTTCTTTAATATTGAATTAATCCTATCACTATGATAAATAAGTCTGCTCTCTTGATGGCTTTTACACCTTTCATATATTTGTAGATTTATCTTCCTGCTCAGTAGTCTGTAAGCCAAGCTATACATACTCAGGCATTGTAATCATTCCTGTATGAAGACATGAGAAATGAGAGGCATCAAGCTGCCCTAGGTAAGGTTGCTAACAGAGTACTGATGTATGGTGACCCACATAGGGAAGGTCATCTAATGCACAACACCTGGACTTTTCTGCTTATCATCTGAAATTGAGATGCCTCTGATTTTTCTCCTGTTTTCCACTCTGTCTTGAGTTGTATTTTGCTCTGTTATTAAGGGCAAATAAATTATTTACACTTCTTGCCATTTTGAGCTTTGTTTGTTTTGTTTTTAACAAAGATTTCCAGCCTCATACATCACTTTTACTCAGAGTATGATATGTCATACTGTCTGTTCTCTCACCAGTTAGGGTCTGCCTCCAATTGAGATTTAGCTTGAGAGCAGACAGAACGCAGGAACAATGTTCCTGCAGAATGCATCCAACACCTCCAGCTCCTGGCAAAAATAAAATAAAATAAAATAAAATAAAATAAAATAAAATAAAATAAAATAAAATAAAATAAAATAAAATAAAATAAAATAAAATAAAATAAAATAAAANTAAAATAAAATAAAATAAAATAAAATAAAATAAAATAAAATAAAATAAAATAAAATAAAATAAAATAAAATAAAATAAAATAAAATAAAATAAAAGTATGTGACTGGCCAGCGAAAAGCGAAGCTGCCTTTCTCAAGCCACATGGCTATCACAGCAGGCAGAAAGCTTAAAAAGAAGAAAAACCAGCAAAATCAAGCAGGACACATGGCTGGGACACAAGGGAGCTGGACAGCATGGGTGGCAGGCTGAACCTCGGGCTGTTACTCAAAGGTTAGGCATGTTGGCTCCTGCCACAGATCAGCTAGAGGAAAAGGAAACTCCTTGCTCTCATTTACAGCTTAAGGAAATGTAGCAGACACCATCAGACTCCGCACTGTGCTGTTTGGAGCAGCCACCACGTTGCATGTTTGCAGCTCACAGTCCTTGCGCCGTGATTTGTAGCTCTCACTTGTGCCTGTTCTATAACCGGATAGCAAGCTCTGGGGTACACCTTGTTTCTGTATATTTGCATTTTTTCTATACTGCATCTGACAGGCTTCCAAGTGTGCTGCAAAGCTCAAGGCAATAGTAAACCTGTTTGTAAGGCAAGAGTTTCCAATTCCAAGGGAAAACTGTTAGATTTGTACAGCAGAATAATTTAGCAGGCTGTAACTGGTCTGCTGTTCTCTTTCCTTAGCTTTGACACCTATTTGAAATGTTGCTGTTTTCTCACCATGCACTGTGGTTGAATAAGGCACAGAAAACTATAAGGTGTAGCTCTAACAGAGAACAGAAATGTCTTCTCCTTAATAAACACTTACAATGGATGGCCAATCAAGACAAAATCAGTATTTATGAATTTTCTGTGGCATAATCACCTTCTGCGGATAACTGATTCCCACATCCGGATTTTAATTTTGGCTAAGCAGGGATAGCTACTTCACTTTGTAACCATATTGCTTTTTTTATGATTTCTACTGACTAAATTAGATTTCAGTTATGATTGCCTTCTTTTTTTGTCTTCTATAGGGAGGACTTCTGATATTAGCTTTCTAAAATTATTTTGAAATCTGTATTTCATGGCTGTGCCTTTTCTTTATAGTTTAGTTACTTGAGCAATAGTAATTTTCCTATCTCTTGAAAACACATTTTATTATCTTCCCAGGATTTTTTTTTTCTCATTATTCAAATCCTCTCATTCTCTCAATCAGCATCCAAGCAAGTAAAACCACTAGTGACCTGTTTAGTAGTCATGCCTAGCTTAATTTTTCTCCTAGCTTGTTGTAAATCAGCTACTATTGTTTTCAGTATATTATAAATAGTGGGTTAAGATAAGTGCATAGATTAGAATCATGTTCACTGTTGCACTGATATCTCTTCAGGAGACTCATTTTCTTTCCAAGATCTGTTCCATGTTCACTAGATACTTTCCTACCAGTTTAAATTGCTGTTTCAATCAGCTGACAGTAGCGATGAATATATGTGGATTGTTCTGCTGAGCTGGACTTGTTTCTGGAAAAAGTTCCAACCAAAATTATTTGCCTATAGCTTTATTCAGGATATTTTATGTTGTGCTTCCTTTGAGTGTGTGTCTATAACAGAGATAGTGTTATTGAATATATATTCTGCTCAGAATGAAGGAGCAGCTGAAGGGTAACAAGAAAGCATTTTCAGGAAAAATATGGTGAAAACTTGAGCAGAGTGAAGGAGGTCAGCTTAGGGAATAAGAAAAAAATCTGAGGATTTGGACCCACAAACAAGCTCTTATGTGTCAGCAGGTCTGCGGTAACTGTCCATGTGCGTGATCTAAGCTCCTCCAAATGCAAATACAGTTTCAGAAGACAACTAAAGCAATTTGAATTAACTTGATGCTTGAGATCATAAACATGGGTAGTTAGTAAAAATCAGCTAAGTTATGGGACTTTTTTTCTCCCTGTTTGCCAGGATTTTGCCTCCACAGGGGTAACTGATGCTAAGATGACATATAAGCTTGCTGTCCGCAGTTGTACAGAAAGTTTAAATGCAGCTGATCTGTTCCAGATGTGCTGCAATTTTTGACCTTACATTTTACAATGAAATCCTTATCAATTTACTTCAGGTTGTTCCTGCTTATTATTTGGAGTGCAGAGGCTCTACGAGTACCATGTGCGGAGATGCCTGAGCTCATCTAATAGCTCTGTCCTGCTACAAGGGCTGTCCTGCTCCCAGCAATATATTCCTGCCACTTCCCTCAATCTGTTCTGGCATTGCCTGACCCTTTGGCAAGCCAATTCAGGTCACTGGGCTGGCAGCAAAGAAACCAAGCAGAAAGGAGGGAATATTTTTTTCTGTTAGATGAATGAGCTGAACTGGATCAGCAAAGAATCTGCTGTGTATAAATGCCTGGTGCAGAGGAGAAGAGCAGGAACATGCAATTGGGAAAATGGCAGGGAAAAGGGATCACTTTCTTTAGCTGTTAAATCAGTTCATCTTGTCTTGTTGAACTGCACCTAAGCAATAAAGAGATGTGGTGAAAGAAAGGGGAAAAACTCTTATAGCTGCTATTTAAGGATGGCAAAGCAGAGAGGCACTTCAGAAACCATGGCTGAGGAGCCTTGTGTAGATAATCCATCTTCTCTTCTTTCAATGGGTAGAGCAGAAGTTGGAGTTTAATAATACTACAAATGCAAAATATAGTTACTTTTTGGAATTTGGCGGTTACTTCCCAGATTTACAAAACTTCATTTGAAGTATTCCTGTTGCCTTGCAAACACACTCATTAATATTCTCAGACTGAAACTTTGCTGTTGTCTTATTTATCTCTCTCTCCTTTATAACTTTTCATTAGAGAGTTTTTCTTTTGACTTGCCTGAAAGCAAATTGATTTTATTAAGGAGAAAGGAATAATTGGATATTTTTGTTCCTATTATCTGGTATTTACTTATGTCATGTTAGCATGATAAAGAATATCACACATGCTAAAGTTTCATTTGGCTTTTGAGAAAATTAAATTTGATGGTTATGAAACTCTTTAGGAGATCAGAACTGACCTTGTTATGTATCAAATATTCAGAAGTAACTGGATTAAAGAGGAAGATATATGTTATGTACAGAGCATTCGCCAAAAACAATAACACCTATCTCAAGAAGAACTTTCTGTTGTAGTGTCCTTTGACTTTAGAAATTAGTTAACTTAGGAATTAGTTATCCCAGACTCCTGAAGTAGCATTCTGCCTGGATAAGGAAACATCAATTTTCTCCTTTACTTCTTAGATTTTTTCAGACAAGCATTTAACTTGCAAGTAATAGCAGCTATATCAGGACTGCGAGGTTCCAGTGTAAATATTCTGGACTAGCTCCTAAACTGGTAAAAGCTGGCACTATTTCATTGAAGAAAATGAATCTGATCAATACTCATCGATCAGCTTCTCCTTTAAAATACACCTGTGTCTTGCTATCTGGGCTTGATTAATAGAATAATTTTGTTCATAAGTGATTTCACTTGAACATCCTTATCTAACCCAATAACCAATCGAACCCAGGTCAGGACCTGATCGAAGAATGCTTGGTGGACTTGAAGATTGAACTTCCCTCCCTTCTAATGAACTTGGAAACAGCTCATTAAAACTGAGAGCTGAATTTGTAAATTGTCACAGTTTTATTAAGCAGGTGGTTTTTATCCATTCTAGATTTGTATTGCATGTAATTTTGTATCAAATGCAGCAGATAAATTCTGCAGCTAAACATGGTAATTCTGTTTTAAAAAAGCATACATGTTTCTCATTTGATTTCACAGTTTCCCTTAATATAGAATAAGGGTCAAAACTGATTTAGATGTCTCCTGTCTTTCTTCTCTGCTTCAAAATTTTCTATGATTTTCTAAGTCTTCTTCATTATTTATGTTTTTCTCAATAGTGCAGGAAGCATTCATCTCTTTTAGCTGTTCCATCCCATTATAGTGGTCCTGTGAATCTGAATTGGAAGGCTAACTCCTACTCCTGGCAAACAGTGACCCCCAGGCAAAGCATTTGAATTTTGCAGCACCAAGTGTGAGACCAACCTTCACACTTCAGAAACTTGCCAGTTGGCAGGTTATACTGCCTGTCTGTTTCTCATTCTGTTGTGCCCTCTGCAGTCTGCCACAACACATCCTACAGTGCTTTTGTCAACAATTTTTCAACCTAATGGTTTGTACCTGAGAAATTGCCTCATGACCCACCGATAAGTATTGAAAGCCACAGAAGGGTTGTCCCAGTGAAATAAAAGTTTTCAGTATGTTTGGCTAATGAAACATAATAGGAAATATGTGTTCTATATTAGTAAAATAAGCACTCACAAAAAATAGGAGGTAAAATTTACTGCAAATACCTTTAAACTTATACTATATGCTATTTTATCCAATTCATTTAAAATATTTTGAACGTAAGTGATGTAGTATCAAAATAGAAATATATACTAGATTGGCTGAGGCTCTTCCAGCTCCATATGTTAATGATTTTTAATCAATTACATTGGGAAAGCTGAATATTACAAAATAGTGAACCTTAATATCTTGATGCTTTCAGGACGCTATGCTTCTGGAATCAAGACCACCAATAGTCTTGAGAGGGCTTCTAAGCATTGCCATGAAACAAAACAATGGATCATCAAGAAAATGATGAAGGGATTGAGGGATTAAAAACTGTAAACTACTACATGTATAAAAATCTGTTAGGGCCTGGAGAATGAATCAGTTCATCCTAGAGAAGATGCTCAGAAGCTGGTCAGCTGAATCCCTCTCATTGTTCCAATGACTGCATTAGCGGGGTTTTCAGTGATTCTGGGAGTTCTTAGATGCTCAACTCACCTATAGTCATTCACTGGTATGCAGTAAGTTTGAGAGTTTCACTTTAGGAGATCCAGGGATAGGATGAGAGGCAAATGGCTCATGTTCAAATACAGGAAATAAGAAAATTCTTTTTTTACAGAGGCTATTAAGACCAGAGTTAGTACCTTTCAGTGAGGTCCATGACAACCCACCAGCATTCACTGCTTACTATAACCAATTTTCATCTATGCTCACAGCACCAGAGTTTGTCTCAATACTTAGATGGGTTTCTTTGCCGCTTCTTTCTCAGGACAAAAACAATGCTTTTCAAACCCTAAACTTAATCTCAGAACCTCAGCTCATCAATCCCCTTCTTGGCCTTCTGTGGGTAGTTTTTGAAGAGTCTGTCCAATTGCACTAACTGCAGAAAAGCTGAGATGGTGAATGCCCAAAACAGCTAAGAAAGAGATAGGGTCCACAATGCTCTTTAAAAAGCACTTTTAGAAAAAGGTCTCCCCAATTGCAGTGAGAGAAGTCAGTGCACCAAATCCAGCCTGCTCTAGGAAAAACTACTAATCCTTTTGTAAAAAGAATCACTGCAGTTTGAGTATTTCTCATTTTGAAATGCTCACATCAAAGGTGTAGGGAAAGAAAATATAAACCAGAAGAGTAGTCAGTTGTCAGCCTTGAGTGGGATGCTGTACAGTCGTGACCCTTGCAATGGGGAAGTGTGGTTTACTTGGGGAAATTGGCTGAAAATACTTAAGCATTTTGCCTGGGCAGATGGAGTATGTGGCCATTTTTAAAACAGAAACAAATGTATGAATTTAATTAAAAAGTGATTTGACAAGGCTGTATGTTGCCTGTATAATTTTCTAAAGGAGCTTGGAGTAATTAATAGTTTTAGACTCAATGTTAAATAGTTTTTATAATACGCCCACTTTTTTTTTTTTTTTTTTTTCTATAGGAAGCCTGAAGACTCAGAAAGTCTGTTTTTAACCTCAGGAAAGGAATCTCACAACTATTTAGATTGCTCTGTGTTCACTAGTGAGCCATCAATACACAAAACACTTGTAGGTACTAAAGCATGGCACAATAAATTATCTTTATAAAAAAATATGTGTGCATATTAGGGTACTGTCAGAGGCGGGTAAACCTTGAGTGAACAAGACCAAAATTCTGCACTATAAAAGGTTCTCATTACCTACTAACCCAGATAATAAAGATCTGATGTTGCTAGAAATCTGCTCTTAATTTTTTTCACAGGTGAAAGGAAAATCTTGTTTTCACCTTGGAAATAACAACATAATGGCTCTATTATTTGGCATCTTATGACTCTGAAATCATGTGAGGCATTTTCACTCAGGCATTCATGTAATTTGGTATCTCTACATTGCTTTTCTTTCCAAATTAACTTTGATGAAGTTGGTGCCAAAACATTGAGAGGATGAATAATTTATTAATATCTGTCCCATCATATTGAGATCTGTTTCAACACATTTTCCTAGCTGTGTATAATTGGGAGAAAAAAGGAATCTTCATAAGTTTAGTTCTATTTTATCCATATTTTTGTATCTATCTGCCTTAGTGAGGTGGTGAGTTTCTCCCTTGTTTTCTACTTCACATGTACTCAGCACAACCATTCAAATGAAATGCTTGCTAAGATTTCTTCTTAATCCAAAATATTGTTTTCCTATAGAAATTAGATGTTTCTATCCATACTTGGGCTATAAATTAAAATGTTACAGTGATCTTTTTTTTCTCCCAAAACTCATTCATTGGCAATTGATAACAGCAAAAGCCTTGCAAAATATCCAAAAGTAAGCCTGAAATGATACAAATTCAAATTTTTCTATGTATAATTAATTATTACAAAAAAGAAAAAAAAAAAAAAGAAAAAGAAAAGCAGCCTGGGTGTATCTATTTAAAAGGACAATGAAGCTTCACATTCAAATTTGAGACTAATTTCATGTTAAATAAGGCACAACTTGTAATGCTGCAAATTCTTCAGTGCAGAACTAATTCAGCCTCTCAGAAAAATTTCCTTATCACAAAACCTCTGTTTTAGTACTTCTAGCAGGGAAAGGTGGAAGTTTCAGAGCCCTGGAATCTCTACCAGGTCCTGGCTGTCCTGACCAATGTTGTCTGCTGATATGAAGCCCCTCAGAGGTCGTATGTGTTGCTGCAAGTGCCTTGGGATGCCACGGGAAAGACCAGGCACCTGTGAGACCAGAGCTCTTGTGCACCCACTGACCCAGAGCATGGTCAGAATGTGTGTCTGCTAGACAGCAGTGGCAGTATAAACCATCGTTGTGGTACAAGCTGATGAGTGGAACTGATTCAATTTCACAAAATAATAAAAGAAAGTAATTAAGCGAAATAGGTATCTTCTAAGTGCCCAAGAACAAAGACTGAATTTGCAGTGGCAGCTGATTGATTTTTTTTTTTTACAAAAGTCAATTTCTGATCAAAACTATTATTTTTGAAATCAGTTAGTAACTGATCATATACTTTTCAATGTTTTGGTTCAAAGCCCAATGAAACCTAGTAATTCGATCAGAGATTTATTCTTTTTTCTTTTTAACTTTTAGTCCCCAAAACCTTATTTCACCAATAAAAGCTTGTGGGAATATATTTCCACAAATATAGTTAAAGTATTAGAGATTCTATTTTATTTATTATTTAATGTCAAATAGGGACGTAAAAAAAAAAAAAAAACTGTGTATCTGAGCTGCTGAATAATACAGGCTATAGAATTCTACCATGTAGTTAATCATAGAGGTGGCTTTTAGGGGGCTGGTATTTTGGAACACAGAGGGTTCTGACCTTCACAGGCATTTAATCTGAGCTATTGTATAATGCACATTATGGAGCTTTCCCATATTAATTTCTTCATGAGCTAAAGCATGTTGTTTAGAACCAAACAGTCCACACAGTCCACATTTGATTAAAAATAAAATTCAAACACAACCCCTACACTGATGGAGAATCATAAAAATCAATACAAAATATTTTGAATACTTATCTATCCTCAGTGAAAAACAACATGACTTCTATTTGTAATGTGCATGAGTTTAACATAACTCTTTTCTGATTCTTAAGTGATTCCTTTGAACTTCCTCTAAGTTAAACTTTTGATAGAACCGTTGCAGTGATGACAAAACAGCGGTAGAATCTGCCTTTTTGTCATTGTTGTTTTTACATTTGATGACCATGTTAGCTCTCTTGGCTGCAGCATTATGTATAGGATTCTCATATTCCGTCCAGTACTTACCAAGATCCTTAAAAATCTTTCCATTCTATCTCAGGATAGGGTCTGTGTCCTGTATATTTGACCTGCACGCTTTCTGTGACCTCCATTTTTTGTTCTTAGATAGATAACCTGACACTTGGTAGTAAATATGTCAAATGATAGCTAATCCATCACATCTTTAAGTAAATTGTTCTAATGATTGATTATTATTGATGTTAAAAATGTTTATTTGTAGTCTGATTTGATCTGTCCTCAGATTCCAGCTTCTAGATTTTTTTTCAGTTGATAATTCAAAGTCATCTTTTCCTTACATGAAGAAGTTGCAGAGGATTAGCAAAAGCTCTCTTGATGAGATGAGAGTTTAATGAGGAGTGAATTTAGCGAGGGAGTTTTTGTCAGGTTTTCTGCTTTTTGTCTCTTTTCTGCACACATTCCTGTTTGTCAATCCTGTTTGTCCTTCGAAGAAGAGGACATTAGAACTAAACACTATATTCCACTGAAGATCTTCCTGTAGGCAGAGGTATCACATCTCTCTAATCCTGTGCATTTTTCCCTTTTATATTGAAGGTCTGCATTCAGTTTTCTGCCTGAGCCGCTCTATTGCATGGTAAGTACATGTCAATTTTATTATCCTACTTAACTCCTAAATATTTTTGAAATATTGCTTTCCAAGATGTGGTTTACCAAGTACAGATAATCAGCAATTTTTATGCCTAAATAGAGATCTTTCATGTATTACAGTATGTATGAAGTATTTCAATGAGGGCTGGACTTTGGAAATATTATGAGACACTAAGACAGACATGGTTCCCTACTTACTATATGTGTGTATGTATATATATATATGTGTATATATATATATATATATAATAGTGTGTTTTCAGCCCACTTAATACCTTTTGGATTTTTTTTTTCAATTTTAAATATCAAATGAACTATGAAAAAAATATATCAAATGGATCTATCAGAGTCATATTTTTTTCCAGAAATATCTCATGTCCTGGTTAAAACTTGATTACAGCAAAATTATTCACCATTTAAATCTATTCTGAGCTCAGCTTGGAACTTTATGTTTTCAGTCTGCACATTAAGTTACCTGTTGTATGGGTGCATTGTTCACTTGTGAGTACATTTCAGACTATCCTTCTGTTGTTATCCTGCTTGTCTGGAATTTTATGTGTTTTCTACTTTTAACATCATGGATAACATTTTTCCTAGATATTCCTAAGCTCTTGAAAGTTAGTACTAGGATGTGCTGATTTCTTATCATTTTTATATTTGTTGCAGGATATATTTCTTGTCTTAAATACTCTGTTCTCTCAGCCTGGAGAACTGTCTGCTGCCAATAAGACACGACAATTTCTGGCTGTTTAAACCTGTCCTGGCCTAGACACTCTGTCAGTTATAATTACCAGAAGACAATCGAACTCCTACTAATAGCACAATTGCATTTCTATATCTACCATGCATCTGGATTGCTTGCAGTATATTTTCTCCCTCTTACTGTATATTAGACTA
>VZSG01000002.1:2311979-2334183 GCA_013398315.1 Nothoprocta pentlandii
AGAAATACAATTTTCAAAAAGAAAACTATCATAATATTTTCCTTTGTGGTCTAGTAGCCCTGCCTTCTGGTGCTGAGCTTAATCAGTTTTATTATATGCCAAAAGATACTGATTTTTGGGGACAAAAGTGCATCTTTCAGAATGCAAAAGTGCATTCTGAAATCTGTGGAGTAATTCCAGGGATGAAGCTGTCTACTGATCTCAAATTGCCTTCATCATAAAATCCTGTTTTTATGATCAAAAATATGCAAAAAGAAATAATCCTACTAATAATTTATAGAAAAAGATACTAGATTCAATCAAAAAAAAAATCTTACTATAGATACAACTGTTTGAGTTAAACTCTCTACCAATATAGGCATTTATTTTATTAGAAAAAAACCACTAACTTTTCCTAGTTCTGATCAGAATTCTAATTATACAGCTTTTAATTGTGTACTGGTAATAAGCAAGATTTCTTACAACCAAATTTAACTTCATTGACATGTACTGAACGTTTAGCCAGGTATTTCTCATTCAAAATATCACGAATTACTAGTTAAACCACTGTGTTGCACAGATCATTGAATGTGCACTACTAAATGCTTTGGTATTTAGTAATAATACTAAAATGCCTTGCATGTATATGATGCTTTTAAATTTTCAAAGGGATGAGTGAAGATTCTCTAATTATTTTCTCATCTCTCTGTGAATTGATGATTGTTCAAGCTTACTCTCTCAGTTTTACAGATGAGGAGAAGGAAATAAAGAATATAAGGGCTAGCTAGGTCTATAAGCATAGCTGGCTAATCACTGTTTCAGGCCACTGGTATTCCATTGGTTGCTAATGCTAGAGATTCCCAAGTTTCCACCTGTAAAATTATATATGTCCTTAAAGGTCATCAGAACCTGAGCATTTATTCATCCAACCTAATGTGAATGCTCTGTAAGCTTGTAAAAGTTTGCCAGGCATGTAGTTCTACTTACAGAGAATATCTCTTCAATCTGAAGAGAATTGTAACTAGAGGACTTCCCGAGCCTGAGGTGCCGGCTCACAATGGATTTGTCTTTCATGAATCAGGCCAGTCTTGTTCTGAACTTTTATAAACTTCCAGCATGCATGGCCTCCCATGATACACAGTTCTGGTCTAGGTATAGATTTACTTAGAAATTGAGTCTCTACAATGTTCAAAAACAGCTGTTATTTCATATCTAAATCTTTCTGAAATTTTTACAGCAGTTGCTCTTCTGCACCATAAACTGGCAGGGCCCTGATAAGAATTGTCACTAGGTGGACAATAAGGATGTGACTAGGATCTCACTAGGTGAGATAAGGATGGAGAATAAGCTACTACCACCCATGAGCTGAGCAGCACTTCCTAAGGGTATGAGAAACTGAGATTCAAACCTTCCTCCTCCTTGAAGTGATTTAGATCAATAGTGGTCACCCCTTAGGGGTGTAAATTATTGAACAGAGTATAAAATTCCCTAATTTGTTATTACTGAAACTGTCTGTTATTTATAGATATCCAGTTACTCACTGGAGGAAAAATTTGATTTCCTTGCTCTATCTCAGGTTAGTACTTTGGCAATGAGACTGCCTGTTCATATTTATGCTTTCTATCTATCCTTTTTAATTAGCCCACGGAAAGCAGAGGATCATCTGAGGGAAGTGTTAAGATTATCTTATCCAAGAAATCCTCATAATTTAAGGCTTTATATGAAACTTGCACATTGGATATTAAATAGCATATGTATTAAATCTAGATTAACAAATATCTTGTATCATGCCATTTTTTTCCTGTCAGGGCTGATCGAAAGGCCATTTGATGTTAGGGAGCTCGGGCTCAGGTGCCGGAGAGATCAATATAGCTCCCGTTTTAGTTAAGAAAAAGGATACTCCAACTTCGTTAGTTGCTAGAACACATCTATAAAGAGGAA
Source organism: Nothoprocta pentlandii (assembly GCA_013398315.1). Lineage (NCBI taxonomy): Eukaryota > Metazoa > Chordata > Aves > Tinamiformes > Tinamidae > Nothoprocta > Nothoprocta pentlandii. Next base: position 2,313,900 of record VZSG01000002.1, read on the forward strand.
AGTCATATAACAAGCTTCTGGAGTTGCATACCACTGCTGGGCTCTATTTGCAACATTTTTTTTTTTTTTTTTTTAAAAGGATACTCCAACTTCGTTAGTTGCTAGAACACATCTATAAAGAGGAAAGTCATATAACAAGCTTCTGGAGTTGCATACCACTGCTGGACTCTATTTGCAATATTTTTTTTTTTTTTGTTAGAAAAGAAAGGATTTAGAGGATTACCTAGCTCTGAAAGTGCTGTTTAGACTATGGTTGCATTAATCATCTTAAACTAATTAGACTGGAATCTGATTAATTGTGTGAAGACAGCAGTATAAAAGGAAATTTTTGAATATATCAGGAAGTGGTTGCAGTGACCATGACTGCTGTGTGACTGTTGCATTTAGTGTACTTGCTTTTTCTCTATAGAGATCGTTGTCAGAGACATGTCAGAGATATTGTGCCTTGGTGAGAATTTCTGAACTCATTTAGCTTTACGTTGTTGGAAAACCACTGAGTTAAATGAAGTAATTTATTTGAACCACAGATCAGGTCAACCTTGTGTTTTCTGCTGAGGCACAAAACTGTAGAATTCGTTATTTGTGAATAAAGCACACTCATTAATGGCTTTGCTGAAATGAATGAACACAGAGCAGATAAATTCCATTCTGCTTGCTAAACTCTTGCTGTCTGACCAGATGTGTTTTTCTCACTGTGTTTCCTTGAGTAAACTAGCAATGTAACATGTAAATTTGGGGATAAATTGCTTAATACGATCTACCAATTGTTGTTTGCACACAGAATCTCAGAGACACAGTTGAGGTTGGACGGGACCTCTAGAGATCATCTAGTCCAACCCCCCTGCTCCAGAAGGCACACCTAGAGCATGTGGCACAGGGTCACATCCAGGCAGGTTTTGAAGATCTCCATGGAAGGAGACTCCACAACCTCTCTGGGCACAAGAAGTATTCCATTTAGAAGTTCGTTAAAAGATATTTGCTCTCCATCAGATATCTTTACTGCCAGAGCATTAATTTATTGTCACAGAATGGCTATATAGACAAGTGGCAAACTCACGAAAGGATACTGAAAAGATATGTCAAGGGGAATGATAATGTAGTGGAAACAATAATCTTGTAAAAATTTAATGTAAACTACATCCAACAGAATTTTGTGAAAGCTTTGTGTCGGTTTTGAATTAAGCTTTGTGTATTCACTAACACAAGTCTAAAATTGAAAGGACTTGTTTAGAAAAAAAGATATTTATAGATTTGATACCAATTCTGTCTGAAATAATAGAGTTTATCATCTCTGAAGTATAGGTACAGGACTACCTACCTACCCATCTGCAATACCATACTATATGTCTATGCCAATCTATATGTTTCTGATGCAGAGAAACAACATCGATCCAAGTATTAGATCTGAATCCAGAGTTTGTTTAAATAGCATTAGTATTTTATGGTTATTTAATGTATGTTGTTCACATTTTTTTCTTTAAATTCTTTTCCTTCTGTTGCAATTTTACTGTTCAAATTCAATGAGAAAGTTATTTTCAAGTTTTTTATTGATGTCTGTCTTCTTCACCCAAGGTGCTTTTGCTTTAGTCTATCACAGCACACTTACATAATCATGGAATAAGGCAGCTAATATAATGGAATTTACTTCTTGCTATTGCTCTAGGCAATCCTAGGATATACTCCACAATCGTAGTATATACCCCACAACTTCAATAATCTTCAGTAATTTTATGAAGTCAGTAAAGATCAAATTTTCATAATCTCCCGTAGAATCCATAGGAAAAGATAGACATATCCTGAGGGAAAGTCATTGATCTGAATGATTGGAATGGAAACCCATAAGCAGAGTGGATGAGAATGGGACAAAAAAAAAGGAGATATTCTAACTATGACTGATACAAAAAAAAAAAAAAAAGATATAAATTAAATGCACACAAATGATAAACTGTAATTTAGAAGAGATGGCTAAAATATATGCCTGTTTCTCAGATAAAAGTATTAATAGTTTATGGCTATATATGGCCTAATATCTTTGAAAAAAAATTATTTTCAAACTTCTCCTTGCTAGACAGACTATGTGAGCGAGAAATTGCCTCTTTCATGAAGACAGTGTTGGGATCATTGCTAATGTGAGATGTCTGAAATATCAGCTTCACTTCATATATTAATGAACACTTTTCCAGCTTCATCTGCTTACATTTCTATATTTTCCTGATATTATCACTTTTCATAACTGCTATTATCCGATCTATGAAAACTCACTGAAGCCAGTGACATTTGGTGTATCATAGAATTTAGGAGACAAGAGCAGAAATCAAATCATTGTAATAGGAGAAAACATTTTGAAAATTACTATGCTTTAGTTGAAACCTTTTGAATAAGATGTAGTCAAAGAGTTCCAAAGACTGAATTTGGGATAATGTTGATGGTATAACTTATTCAAGTTTGTTATTTTTTTATTCAAATTTACTGATGCCAAGAGATAACTATTGTATGCTAAGATTTTGTGATATTGATGGTATTAAGCACTTTTATTTTTGCATATTATTAATGGGAAGTAGCTTTCTTGTAGAAATCTAATGAATGAAAAAAGACAAGGGAAAATTTTATTTTGTGTGTGTTTTCAGAGGGTTTTCTTTTTTTTTAATAATGGAATATAAACTTGTTTACATCTTTTTATGCTTCTAAGACTATTATAATGAACAGACTAAAGTATAATGTTTACAATTTAGATTTTGTAATCTTTATTTCCCTTTCACAGTTTCCTCTGGCTTGGCAAATAAGACTAAACCAGATGTTTCACTTCAGGATATTTTGAATATTTGTGATTTTTGCTTTCATTGTCTGAAGCTTTCAGAAAAAGTTGTTTGTGCAGAACTTCAGCTTGAGGTCAGAATAGACCTGTCAGTGTCTCTTGAACTGGTGAATGATATTTAAAAAAAAAAAAAAAAATCCAACCTCTAGCAACCTAGCTTGCTTCAGTTGAAATCCTTAACAAGTTTTGTGTTTGTTTTGAGGCAAAAGTCTGAGATTCATTCTGGTTTGTTGACTTTTCCAGACAGTGTCCTGACAAAAATATGCCTATTTACTCCTGCTGTTGCTTGATGCCATGTGGGTGTACCCACCGTTCTTCTCCTTTCATTTCATGAAAAATTTTAGGGCCAGAGTCAGTTCTGACCAAAGATGAAGCTAACTTAGAAATGTGTGACAGAGGACTAGAAATCCATACCATCCCTTCAAATGATGAGAAAATATCACTGTCCTCTTTCCAGCTCTATCTTGGAAGATAGAATAAAAATCCAGTGCTCTTAGAGGTTTGGGAATTAACGGGCTCAAGTCTTCCCAAATCTTCAAAAGACTGTTGTGTGATAAAGCAGTGAAAACCAGACCAAAACTGGATTACTTGAAATGGAGGACAGAATCTCATTTTCTCTAGATATTGACCCATTACAGCTCTTATCTCCTATGGAAATAAGGACATTCTCCACAAAGTTCCCTGCCAGCTTCTTGCCATGCCAAATGTTTACTCGGGTGCACTGAAAAAGAAAGGACAAATTATAACCTTCTGTTCTTTTCATCCTAAGCAGAGTGAATATTTCTGTGACTTTATTTCTCCCTTAGACCTTGACTTTGAGATATTTACGCTGCTTAACCTTCAGCTATTTGTCCCTGTATATTCCTGGGGAGTAATGATAAACAGAAGTTAGTACTGTCAGACTCAAAACTTCTAAAAACATAATGAGCAGCCAACTTAAACTTCAGTCTTTAGGGCATATCTAATTCACAGTAAGCACCTTCAGAGACTTAGCCTTAGTATGGTCACATTTGGACCATATTTCACTAAGTAAATCTCAGTTTCTTTCCTACTGGAGGTCTGAATTGTGAGACAGTTCCTCTTTTCAGATGCATCAATGACTAAAGAGAGTCAGGAATAACTACAGAGGAGGAAAAGAATAAGGCTCTTAACACGACAGTCTTAGATCCTGGAGAGCTGAGTGTGTCTTCTAGATGTCACCCTTTACTACTGAGGTTTGTCTGAGGACTTTTACCTCTCTATATGCAAAACTTCATTTTTAGTGCTGTGGGGATCGCTACTTGTCAAAATCTATCTGTGGCCAGGATTTATCAACAATAGTACAGTATTTTTTCTTGCTCTTAGACATTCAGCCCCTAATGTAGCCAAGTTCAACTGTATATGAATTCACCATTCCCATAAACAGGAAGCATTTCTGTTAGAAAATAAATCTGCAAGGAAAAGACTAGACTTTCTTCAGTGTTACAAAGTTCAGCTGAAGGCCAATAATCCAATATATGTCTACTAGGAGAGGGAGAGGGGAGGATAAGAAAAAAAAAAAAAAAAAGAAAGAAACTATCATTCCCTGGAAAATAAATAAAAATAGCAGCAAATGTTATCTTTTTCAGATTGTTACTGGCAACAGGGAGACGTGATCCAAATAACAAGTGAATGAATGCATACACTGGTGTGAGATAAAGACTCCAGATTGGAATTTGATTAAGTATTATTATCAGTCACTACAGAGAATGGCAGGCAGCCAGCAGAGCATTCAGCTTTCTGTCCATCTCCCTGCCTCTGCCTGACTGCTTATGCAGGTTGTCATAAAGGTAACCTGTAGATAGGGCTGCACATCAGATAGCAGTGAACATTTTCTCCATACAGTGTCGCCTTAAACATTACTCTCACTGTCACAGAGACAAAGTCAGGCTAGCTGCTTAATCTGTAATGGTTTTCTATCTTTTTAGTTGTTTGACATTCTCACATTTTTGAGTATTTCTATTCTTTCTTGGGAAAGATGCGTTTTATAGCCTGTATAAAGTTCTTCATATCTACCCTGTGACCTTTCTCCTGGAAAAAAGGAAAAAGTGAGAAAACAGAGATCACTGCTGCTTCTCCATCAGCAGCAATAAGCCTTTGACTTCCTGAAATTATTTGCTCTGTGGACCTGGCATAGTAGATAGGATTTTAATTTATGATGTATTCTCTTTCCACACAAGTGAATTAAGGAGAGATAAAATAAGCTAGTGAATAGACAACATCTTTCATAGGTGTTTCCCCACTTTCCAGTGCATATGCATATATTATATATATATATTTATATATTTATATATTTATATATTTATATATTTATATATTTATATATTTATATATTATGATTCTGTGTGATTCTATGTGATTCTGTGATTATTTTATATATTTTTTATATTATATGAGATGAACAAATCTGGATGAGGAGAAAGACTGAGTCAAAGTATACCCCCTGGAAAAGAGCAAAGAAGAAGTTTATGGCAATATTTTTTCTGAATAAAATGAAATGCACTTATAGTAACCCCAAATATAATTAAATTATGACTACCAAAAATGCTTCAGTGCTTCTAACTCTTTGCAATGCTTTGTAAATGTACTCTCAGATATAAATGTTTCAGTTTAATTTTTACGAGAGTCTTTAACATATGAATGGTGACAAAATCTCCACAGAGCGTCTCATCTGGAAATGAGATGCTGCAAACACTCTTGACAGATCAAATGCTTTGTGACTTTTTAAATTGTCGGCATACGACTCATGACTGATAATGTTAGAACTTGATCTCAACTAGACAGGGCAAGTAAAGTTTAATATTATGTCTTTTCACACAAAATAACAAGAGAGTTCATTTTATTTTGACCCATAATGTCTCATGCTTAAGTCGTGACCATCTTCTTTATATCTGGAGTCATTTTATAAATCAGCCTTACAAGCTACTATATCCACAAGCAAAAAGCCAGATATGACAGTAAATTGCAAAATTATTCATTGCATAATGGACATGTATTCATTCTTTTGAGCACAGGTAATGAAGCAATATTTGAAAATATGCTGACTATTTAAAATGCCCAATAAAGCAGAGGGAAATGTAAAATAATTATATTTCAAATAAAAAAAAAAAAGAAACATGGTCTACATACATATGCAAAATACTTGTATATACTGGATTGAGAGAGCTTTTATTGCTTTCCTAATACCTTAGGAATGGCCTGATGAAGTACTGGATATTTCAGACTTTACATCAATCCCTCAGAAGAGGCAAGTTCTCTTACAAAAATAAGACATTTTACATGAATCTAGTACTAAAAATGTACTTTCATGCCTTGTATTCAGCCTTTTGATTTGCTTTAAATTGTGCATCTAAGATCAGAAAATGGTAAAATAATCTAGTTTGGAAGAGGATCTTCTCAGCAGGAAACTAGTACAGACTACAGTGTTCAAAGTTGGGTAGGTAGGTCCGATGGACAGCTTGTTGATATAGAAAAGAAAAAAACAACCATGACAATTAAACTAAAATGCAACAAGAGTCAAAAGTGTAATAAGTGTTTTAAATTCAGTTTCTGAATAAGATATTATTCATTTTGAGATTTAAAATCCAGTACTATCTACAAGCTATGTGCTTTTGCTGTATATTCTGAAACTATGATATATTCACAGATACTCGTATGGATTTCATCACTGGAAAACCACAATGGAAGGCCGTTCAGGTATCAGTGAGTCATAAATGAATGTTACTCAGTAGCTTTTTTAATTTTGTTTTAGAAGAATGTACACAGATTTTATTCAAAATGAATAAAACCTTGAGCCCATGCTTACTTGATTCCTGTAGCTGTAAAGGAATATTAGCTCTCGTGTTTTGACTAGTGTGAAGCTAGGTGAATATCTTCCAACTTTCTGTAATCCTGCTCTATATTGTAATTTTTCAGGATTCCCTACTTTGCTCCAAATAGTATAGCTGTGACTCCCTTAATCAGTCCTGTGCTTATCATCCAATGATTAATTTCCCTTACAGAATGGTAGAATTCACAAAATGCTCTCCCTGTCCCCCTCACTTCTTATTTGTAATTGTATACATAAATATATAACAAATTCTAATATAAATAAAATTACTATTAAATTATGGTTATTTTGATTAAATTGATGAAAACAAAACAAAAAAAAATCATCAAGAGCAAAAGGCAGACACTGAAAGAAAAGGATTATTCAGCTTAGAATCTGATGGTAGAGATTCCACAAGAGCTTTATAACACTTTCACTTTTCAGTTGACCTAATTCTCTGCCATTAACTAGCTAGGTTGAACAAGTTTGCACGTATCTTCAGGCATAAAATGTAGATGTTCATTTCTAGCTCATAATCAGTCTGTTTATTGCTCATTCTAGTTGCTTAAACACAATATTTTCAGAAATAGCCCCATATTACTAATGCTATCATTGATATTTGAATGACAAGGGAATAACCTCAGTATTCACTATGGAAGCTATTTAACAAATCTAAAAATGTTAATCATGTTCAGGGCATGGTTACTTTCAGAGAACAGAAATTACTTCCAGTGATGTGCCCAGAAGCAATCTATTTACTTTTCATATAAAGTTGGGAAATAATGAAGGTTTCATTAAATGAAACTTAATTCACCACAATAGGGACTTCAGATCTACCTGTTCCCATTACCAGGGGATACAATATAATTTAATAACAGTCTCTTCAGATTAGTTCTCTCTATTTGCATGTTACATCATTAACTGACTGTATACCAGAGCCTGCAGAGTGCTTCAGATTGCTGTCTCAGCTTTCTTTTTATTTAAAAAGAAAAAAGGAAAAAAAAAACACAACACCTTTATTGATGAATTGTAGATTACATTATTGCAGTAACTGAACTGTAAGATCTGTATAGTTAAAAGTGATGATTTAAACTTTTTGGCTGTGGTCCAAGGTACTAAGACTTAGTAGATTGTTAATGCTGTCTAGCAATAGCACATTTTCCTGCCACAATGACAGCTGCTGAGAGATTTTCTATTATTATCTATCTTATTATTTTTAAAACATTAAAATATAATGGTGTACTAGCCTTAATATGGTAGCAATGTGTCAATGACTATAGCTGCATTGGTGTGCTCAGCAACATCTGGCTTACAGCTGTGAATATGTGGATTTTGCTAATTAATACTTAGTAGTGGAATTTATAAGTAAACGTATGTGAATAGAGAAATATCTTTCTTATGTATAGCATGTTACTTAGACTTCCTGGAAAATAAAAATTAAAAAAAAAGCAGGCAACCTATATCTATCTGAATTATTTTTTATTGTTTGTTTGATTGGCTATTTCTTATGTTTGTTTTATTTCAACAGTTCAGTAATATCTCCCTAGCCATGAGATGTTTCCCTTAAGAGACTTATAGCTTGAATAATATGTTATTCATATTGAGGTGGTATGGGCAAAACTTTTTGATTTTTTATTAAAACTTCTGTTTACAATTTCAAGCATATGGTTAAGTAGCTTTCATTTTTGATTTATTTGTGTCTTTAAAAAAAATAGCACACTGTGGAACTTAATGAAGTATCAAACTCTGCATACTATCAATATCTGCAGAATGGTTTGGAAAAATTTTATAACTCTCTTTTGAAACTACTGTACTTCCAAGTGCCATCAATTTAATTATGTAGGTTTAGGCTATATTCATTTGTGTAACGTGATATCCTGCAGCAAAATCCAGCAGATATACAGCACTTGCAAAACTGGAAAATGACCTTACAAAATATACATGGATTCTTTGTGGATATGTTCCAAAGAAACTCCTATCTTTTGTGTTCTAGAAGAGCTCAGGTTCTGGTCTGGAAACATTACACTGGAGAGACCAAGTGAGTCAGCAGAAATGTCATTCAGACTTTGTTGCACTGAAGATATAAATCATAGGCCCAAGACAGTGTTGTTTGGGAAGGACCTTTGGGAGTCCTTCTGGGTGCCCAGTCCACGAGCAGGAATAATTTTTGGTCAGGTTGCCTACCATTGTCTCCAGGTGAGTTTCAACTCCATAAGGATTGTGAGATTGTGTAATCTGGGAAACCTGTTCAAGAGTTTGACCAACTGTGTTATGACAATTTTTCTTACTATCTACAGAAGAGTAATAGTAATAAATATTTAGTCTGGAAAAATGGACAGAATTTTTATTAAAAACAGTCTATTTTCTAGAAGATCAGGTGAAGTGTATCTGCAAACTCTGACATAGAATTCTGTCAAATGTCATTTTATAAAGGCAGAATGAATATACAACAAATTAAACTGAAATAATCAGTGGTAGTGAGAAATACTTGCTTTGACTCTAACTTGACAAGTAATAGCTGCACTTGATTGAGATGTTCATGGCAAACAACGATGTTTGATAACTGAGTTTTTTATGTGGTTTTATGATAAGTAAATGGGTAAGCCCAAATGCTGTAACAATTTTCCCCTCAGAAATTTAAACAAAAAAGAATAATGAATCTTAAGCACTAATTTTAGATCTTTGGGTTCAAATATGGGTGGTGCAAGTTCAGATTCTTTCTGGTTTTTCTTTCTGGAAATCCTGGGAAAATAATAATAAATACATCTCTTATTGCATGTTATTCTTTACTCCTTATTTGCTATCCTTGCTGATGATTTGTGTGTAATTTCTTTTTCCTTTACTACTCTGCAGAAGTGTGACCTACTCTCTTCTGCAGTTAGAATAATCTTAATGTAGTCAGATTCCATACAAAAGGGAAAATTTCTAGAAAATGAGCAAAACACTTTGAATCACTAAAGATTTATCTTCTCCAGACAAGTATCTTTGCCTTCTCTGGCTGTTTGCGGCCTTTCCTTCTTCTACGCAATCTGTTTGTTAAGCCTTAGCAGCCTTAAACAACCTTCTTGTAGCTTTTTTGTTACATTTCAGTCCTTTCCAAGATCTCTTCTTTGAGACTATCAAATACCTGAATGAGATTTGATTGCCTCCAAGGGAAAGTAGCCATAGAAAAACATTTGAAATTTTTGTTAATTCAGTATTTCATTTGAATTAATGATAACAATAGACCATACACTTTCAAATAGAAAAAGAAAAAAAAAGTTTTCTGACATTGCTGAGATGTTTTCTGCAGAAGAGGAGTTATATTTCTTTGTATTTTATTACTGTTGTCATAGACTTAAAAGGAGGGAGTGGTAAGCAGGAAGGGAGGAAAAGAAGACTTGCATTTTAGTGCAAGTGTTTGCTTTGAAATCTTTGAAATTAGAAACATTAAATCACAGAGAAAAAGAAAATACCCAACCTAGAAAGTATAGAGGCTGAAATATCGTATGACTGCTGAGGAAGTGTAGAAGTGGTCTTAGCACATCTCCACTGCTGACAAGTAAGAATGATAGCCATGATAAAGGAAGGTAGATGAAGGGCAGAGAGAGCTGCTAATAGTAAACATGCATTTCCCCAAGTATGACAAGCTAAGAACAAACAAGAGTACTGAACAAACAACACAAAACAAAAATAAAACAAAGCAAAACAGCAACAGCAACAAAAAAAATGTTGGTGTTTTCTTCCAGGCTGCCACCTTTTGATCAGTGACAACCAAATAAGAAAACAGCCATTCAAAACACCAGATTTCTTCTAAGATGTAGTGAGCACTGATGACCTGTAAGTAGAGCTTTCACAACATTTAAAAATGAGATAGAGACAGAAACATGAGAGGGGAAGAAGGAGAGTGCTGGACTCAATATTTTCTAAGTTATCTTTGAAAGCTGTTATACAAGAACTCTATCTAAACCCGTTCTAACTCATTAGCAAAAACAGAAGTTTTGCATCAGAAAGCTCTTTATTTTGAGGCATTTACCAGCTTTTATCATTATGTAATCTTAGCACCACATAATTTATGGTGTATTTACCCTTATGTCTTTCCTCATGTGAAGGAAATATTACTATCTCTCATCTTAGTACATGAAAATGGGAATAATAGAGAAGAAGACACTGATATATTTTGCAGTAAAAAGAAAACAATGACAACAACAAAAATCGGATAAGGTGCAAAAGCAGCAGGAAGAGAGACAAGAACTCAGGGGTTCCCTTATATGTGGGCAGGCTACTATCACAAACCAAGGTATTCTAGTGGTTTTTCTGTTACAGTCACGTCTGCACTGGAAAATGTCTCTTTTTGTTGAATCCAGATATTACTGTGAGTAGTAGCTGGGTATCCCTTTCCCCTTTTGGAGTCAGCTGGAGCTAGAATCTCTATTCAACACATTTTTGAAAAGTATCAGGCTAAATACTACTCATTCTACTAGTGTTAAGTTCACTGACTATCTTTTTTTCTTTTCTTTTTTTTTTTTTTTGGATTAGAATTTATCTTTATTGTAGCAACATCTGGGAATATGCTTAACATATCTGTTTTAGCAATTACTTTAAATACCAGAAAAGGCCTGAAGCAAAAAACCCACAATTTATGTTTTACAATGTATCAGAGTGCATGTTCATTTGGTAGAAGTATTCAATATGTATTTTAGATGATTAGCATGGCTATTAACAGTTTATTCTCTGTACAAGTCAAATATTATCCCAGATTAAGCTCTGCTAGCAGCAGATATTTTAGTTATGAAGTGCCTCAAAGTTGTGTGTCCTTAACTACTCGGATCCTTCCCAGGAGGTTTCTTTTGTGGAGTGGTGGCTGTGCTCAAACCCTGTGATTGAGATATGAACCACGTGGCTGCCAGCCTGCCTATGAACTAATACAGGACTGAGATGGTGGGATGAGCCTATAAGATAAGGGAAATCCTCAGAAGATGTAAAGCAAGAAAAAAAGAGTGCGATAGCACTGGAGACTATCCATACCACCAATCTTTTAAGGGTTTTATACTGGAGGGTTTTATATTAAAGAAGTCTTAAAGGGAGAAGGTATTTTTTTTCTTCAATTCCGAATAGATAGGAAGGACTAAGGATGAAGGTGCTTGTGATCTGACAAGAGCAAATGACTACTGAGTCTTTTGAGTTAGCCATTTGTGTCAGTCTGTCACCTCATGATCATTACACTGAACTTATTTAGATTAATACCTCATAAAACTTTGCCAGCCCCAAATTGCTTATATCTCATCTACATTTAGTGTGTATGAATCTTTTGCATCCAGATGTTAATCATCTGGTTCCATGAGGGAGGCATAACATTAAAAATTACCTGCATCACTGTTGACAGCAAAATTCATGGCTTACGATTTTCTGAATGGAGTTAATCTGTTCTTCGAATAGGTTGAGAAAATGGTACAGAGCTTTGTGGAAATAAAGTGAACACTATTAAGACAAAAAAAAAAAGTGACTCCTCATAAAGCCTTTTGAAGGATATTTCAGAGAGAGGATTTGAACAAGTTATATGTTGATTTACCTTACAGCTGCCTGTCTTGGGCCTTCTGTACTAAGCACATCACTTTGTTCTCTTATTTTTTCTTACTAAAATGAGAAGAATTTTGCAATACAAGATGTACTTTAAAAGAAAATAAAATAAGCTATGTATCCTCATGCTTTCTACTTTTTTAACAGTCTATATCAAAGGAAAGAAAAAGATAACACATGCCTCAGAATGGAGTAGACTGGAGGAAATCCTGCTGCACAGTTTTGAAGAGCAGATTGCTTTGGATGAGCCAGAAACAGAGAATCCAGCACTAACCTGAAAAACATGGAGGGACACATGATCTCTTACAGTGAAACTCATCTAATTTGACTTGATATATCTTTAATGTAAAATTCCACATTTGAGCTAGTCACTAGACTCCTTTATACTCAGCAGAGACAGGCTTTTCTAGAGAGCAGTTCACCTAAAGCACAATTTAAATGTCTCTGTTTTTCTCCACTAATTATACTATAGTATACTGCAGCAGTATATATACTGCTATATAATCAGTTCTGGTGTATATATATAAACTGTAGCTGGCTCAGTTTGGACAGTTGATGTCAGCTGCTGCAAAGTGTAGGATCATACTGACAAAGACAGTGCCACATACAGTGTCTGCATTGAAAAGTACATTAAAATTATTTTAATGATGATGTTTATTAACATCATTACATTCTACTATAGATAACTAAGGTAAGTTGAGAAAATATTCCATAGACTGCCTAGAGTTTATAAGCAGATTAGAAAGATCAGATTTTGATACCTTAAATGAAAATCTTTCCACATATTTGTCACTAGATCTTCACAATAGTCAGAAACAAATGTTACAGGTTTACTTGGGGCTTTCCAGAAAAAAAGGAATACTTAAACATATGCTCTTTTTCAATATGAAATGTAGTTTTTGTTCTCTGGGCATGAAAATGTTTCAGAAATAATCTAAATCTAATCACCTTCTTTATAAGGTGAAGTGAAAACTGAGTGAAACTGAGGAAAGGCAGCAGGGAACGACAGCAAATGTATATGCCAGTGCAATGAACAATTCAGCAAAGCAGACTCAATTCAGGGCAGTAATAGATTGACCTGTTTGTTGACCTGCTTTCAGAAAAAGACAGACAGGCTGTCAGCTATGTATAAAACAGACAACAATAGATAGTTTATTCAAAATTCAAAAAAAAAAGTGTTTCTATCTGAAGCTTCTAGGTAGTTTTCATGATTGGTAACTTCCTTTAATTTTCTCTTGTCTGTTGGATGTATCTCAATAACTAGAGGAAGATATTGAATGTTAGAAGGGGTGATAACAACTTCAAAGAATAGATATGGCAGAGAAGCTTTCACAGAAAAAGAACAGCATGAATCAATGGGACAATTAGTAAGCTTAACATGAATTAAAAAATCTAAATAAAAAGGTTCAAATGATTTCTGTAATGAAATCCTATGACAAGACTGAGGTGAAGAAATACAGAGAAGGAAAATTTCTTACAAATTTTAATTCAGATTCTTGTTATCACAGTTGCTCTATAAGTTCCTCCTGATTAAGAGATGAACAAGAGAACAGAGCCTACCTGTTACATAATAAATCTCAGGTGGGAATAATGGAAATACTTTTTAAAGCATTCAGTTTTACAGAGTACAAAGTTCAGATTTACAGAGTGAAAATCGTAAGCTGGTGGTGTTTGGTGCCTATTGCAATGCAGAAGCTTATTTACCAGCCTGTGTAAGACTAGAAAGGAGAAAAAAATTGCTCTACTAGTGGCCACATAGAACTTTCCCATCCCTAGTTATGTCATTTTATTACTTATCATCATGAGCTAATGATAAATGAGATGGAAAAGCAGGAAATATATGTAGTCAAATGTCAACTGCACAGAGTGAGCCTAACAGCACAGTGTGCTAATGATAAAACTATTTTCAAGAGAATTTTGGCTGCTGCCACTTTTACTATTAAGTAAGTGTCATAACAGGACAAAGTTTAGCTGCTGTTTGACATTAATGGAAGATTCAGTTCTAAGAATCTGACACAAAATAATCACTTAGCCTAGCAAATAGGAGTACATGTGGGCATTGGATGGCACAGCAATGTCACTGCTGAGTTGTAGCACCAGAGACTCTTTGTCAGTCATCAGTCTTGTTGGACACAAAGCCACGTCAGGGCAATAAAATCATGATCGCTACAGGACTCAGAAAAATAAGAAAACAAGAATCATAAAAAGAAAGACATTGGTCTGAGTCTTAACAGTCTTGAATTGTTTTACCCTGGGTCTGTATACTAATCTGTATAAACACATATCTGTACTGCATTTTTGTCAATATTTTTTACAGGTGAAATAACACTTAAGATTGTTTTCCTCAGGAAAAAAGGTACAATTTTTATATAGCTAAATTATCTATCTGAATTAAGATAATCTATATAATTAGGATAATCTGTAAATCAGTAAATTTCTACATAGTATCTGTTCTTTCACTGTTACTTAGAATAGGTATTAATCATCAGTTCTAAAAATAGCTAAACTGTTAATTTCATTTTTCTTTCCTGATATCTCACTGTTGACTACAGAATTATAGTCCTGTTCTTGAATTCTTCTGAAAAATAAACTGATGACATGTCTTGTGTTTAACTAGTCTACATTGCCTGAAGTAGACTAGTGAAAACAAGTTTTGGTTTAACATCTCTGTAACATATTTTTATGCTGACTTTCATCAAGTATCTCTGTAAATAAATTATGCTATTTCTAGTTTGTGTGTGATGATTTTTACAAATTTTATATGACCAATTTCAGGAAAATTCATGGTAACTTGTAGAAAACCACCGCAGTGGGCCTAGACTTCATCTTTTTACATCTAGTTTCAGAATGATGCTGGTGATGCTGTGTTCTATAACACAAACTCTAGTAAAAATCTGTGCTTCTCAGTACAGTTTCACATAATCCTTCCCTAGAATTATCAAAAGAAATGATTAATGATAAAGTTAGTTCTAGAAACCCTTTCTTTTTTTGTCATTCCTTCCTAGTATTCACTTAATATCAGAAGCTGAACAGTACCTGATGTCTTCTCAGTCCCATTTTAGGGTTGAATAATAGTTCAAACAAAAGAGTAAGGAAACCTCTATCTTCTTGGTAATGATGCCCCTTAAAATCTAAATTCAGCTTCTGGAAAGTGGGGAATGTATTCAAGAGGACAGTGCACTTTGTCAGTTCCTTTTAAAACACAGTATTTTAGCTTGTGATAACAGTTATGTTTTGTGTGGGGACATAAATAATACAAGACTAATAGCAGACACTAACTGAAATGAATTCCAAGAGCAGGGTGTTTTTAATGTCCTGTGTCACAATACATTGAAAAAATGGCTGAAATTGAATAAATAGGCAAGGGATCTGACTCAGTCAAAAGTTTTAAGTTAAATCAGTGTCTTCATTAATCTTGAAACTTGCCTGGAATAATTCTCCTTTATGATATTTGCAGAAACTAATGATATTATAAGATTCTGAGCTGTGAGGCCATTACTGAGCCTTGCTGTATCTTCAGAATTTGGCAGAAACTGCACACAGATGTTCAAAAGAATCCCAGTCCCACCAATTAAGGTAAGGGGTACATAAACAAACCATGTTTGGTTTCTGAAAGCTTCTGAAATGCTTTTGCATGAATAATGACCCATCACAGAGCAGGAAAAGGAAGTTATGAGCTCTAGACCCAAAACCACAAAGTCATCCCTTTGTCACCAATCCAGAATTGACTATTAATCTTTAAACTTCTACAAATTCAGCAAAATAATTGCAATGCTTTCTACGAAAAGCAGCTTTTGGGCTTATTTTCATATCCTATGTAGCATCAATGCCAGTATAAGCCCCTTAATTGCCCTTGAAAATTTTGAAATTATTCCTAACCTCAAATACTTTTCCCTTGACTTCATTTGGACTAATGCACATAAGACAGAATCATGGTGTGCCACTCCCTTAAATTTCTTTGACATTTGACCTCAGGCAGCTGTTTATTATTATGAGACATTTGCCACTGTGAGCACTTTGCCATACAGTGTCTCTATAGTCAGCATATTTTTATCCCAAATACTTGAATTTACAAATAAGCTAAAAATGAATGTCTTGCATCAGCTTTAATTTTATAAAGCAGTGACCCATTCTACCACTGCGTAATAACAGGTCCCACTGTGACGATTAAAATAAATCACCCTACAAAATATGCCATTAGATATATTCATGCCTCATCAGTAACTGAATTGTCTTTTATGATATATTTCGAGGAAAGGTATAACTTCAGCCTGATTCCCCCAAAGCACAAATGATTAATAACAAATCTCCCATCTTCTCGAGTTACTATGAAAATGAAACACTGCCAAAATCAAATAGAAACTGTAATTAAGAATAAAGTATCTGTTGGCCACTAAATAAAACAAAAGTGTCTAGATAATTTTGAACCAATAGCGATTGATCTAAAATAAAACTGAGTTGCCAGACACCACTGCAGCTGTTACTTCTTAGCTCTTCTATTTTGAATAAACAAGAAATGAGTGGAAAAAAAAATCTGCTAGTTCATGTCGTACGTAGATATTTTACCCATTCTGAGAATTTGTTTTATAATGTACTTTTATTCAATCCATCCACCTTCAGGTGGTGTTTCCATGTTTGTCAGAGTAGTAAATGGATTCCTCCAACCTCTGTCCGTCTGTAGTGCTGTGTATATAACAAAAGCATAAAATGTAATGCTCTGTACAAATCATATTTTCAACATGTCATTATTTTTAGGAAGTATTATGCAAGTTCTTTGCATTCTTGCTGCTGGGTGCACTTGAAATTAAAGTATTATAAGTGAAAAATGTTCTCATTTGTATATGCTAGTAAGCTACTTCAAAACCCTTTTTATGTTCATCATCAGTGGATTCATCTCATTAACTTTAGACATCTGCAATGTAGACATCTACATCTGAACTCATCATTTGAGATTTATTTCATAGTCAACAGAGAGAGATAGCACTTATGGAGAGGGATTCGTCTAAGCTGAGTTGCTTAGTAGCAGGGCACACATTAAAATAGCCAGTTCATGTTTAGAAGAGTTCATTGATCTAGGTGCATTCATTTAGATGAATACCACTACGAGTTCAAGCCCTATATCTAGGTGCTTTTGCAAATTGTTCAGTGGGGAGAAGATGAGGTGTTTTGCTCCCTTGCATTCTGCGTACCTTTTAGCTTTCCTTTTTTTTTTTGTTTGCCTGACATGCCATGGGCCTGGTTATCAGGTAGTTGCTCAGAAGAGTAGTCCTTAGAGTGAGCCAAGACTGCTTGCTTCTTGTCTAAAAAGAACAATATTGATGTCTAATAGCTGTTTCCTGGCCTGTCTCTACAGACCCATAAAACAGCTCCTGAGGGCCATCCCATTTACAGTCCTTCACAGGAGGGAGTCACACCCAGACTTCTCACTCTTTGGCCCAAACACTTATCATAGGATCCATGAAGCCCCAGGGCAAGTCTATGCCAGCTCCTGGCCTTAACTCTATCTCATACCCAGCTTCCAGGTCCCCACTGCTCCAAGGCAGGAGATCTGCCTGCCTCTCGCCACTGCTCTCCACTTCCTCCTGGGAGAGGGCAACGGGAGCAGGAGACTAGGATGAGGGTACATATGTTGGCTCTTTCCTAGAGCTATAGGACCACATAATCTACCATAAATGTCCCAAGCTCTCTCCTCTGTGACAGCTAGGAGAGTTCTAGATAATATTGCTCTTACACAAAAGAAACAGCATCATAATCCTTACTTTTATTAAGAATTTAATATAAGAATTAAATTCATTCAGGGGATCAGATTTCCTGGCCTTTCTCTATACAAAGCATCACAACCCATGCTACGAAGACTTCAAGAAAAGTCAAAACTGTGACACTTTTCCCCTTTCACATCTGTGCATCTCCTGCTCTTCCCAAAGAAGGCAAACTAATAGGTCTAATACCATCAATGATCTAACTAATAACTGGATTTACATTTCTGTACCGTTGGATGGATTCATTTAATTCCTTTTAAAACTCTGATTCTTACTGAAGATAAGCCATCAATGTGCTTAACAGGATATTAAAAGTAGAAAGCAAGTGTAGAATAGCAGGTTCATTAGACAGCACTTATTCCAAATGTGGAAGCTGAACACCAGATGCCGTTTTGCATAATAAAAGCAGTGAATGATTAGCCCTTAGAGGTCTGTGATCCCTGAATAATAAACCCATTTTTCAACCTTGTCTGTTATTTTTCTCCCTTCTCCTAAATATCCAACTTCAAGACTAGTTCTTTTTAGTAATAATATAATTGTAATTCCTAATGCAATTTTAAAACAAGAATTTCCAGATTTTGTTCTAAAGGCAGAAAAAATCCTGCAATGATCAGTCATGTATATACACATGGGACAGACTGAAAAAATAGAAAATAGGAATATAGTCTATAAATAGAAGGAAAACACTTGGATGTTGTACCACTCCAGCTGGTATAAATCCATAGGGAATTAAGAATTCACAATCAGTGTCAGGCTCTCTATTTCCTGGCTGTGAGTCCTAGTGACAGAAAATGGAGAATCTAGTTCTTTATCTCCAGGGAAACTGCTATAATCATTATCCTCCTGAGTTCAAAAGGGGGAGTTTAGGCCTGTGGGCTACTGATTTCTTTGAAGAATGGTGGCTTTCTAATCTGTTACATCACCTTTGAGTTTGCGAATGGGGAATAGTATACATAGGATGATTCAATCTGAATGATTTGGCTCTTGGCACTTAGATGAGGTGCTGGCCCTCGCTAGGTCCATCTGCTCTTAGTGGCTGCTTCTTGCACTTGTATTTGACTTTTCTTCCATTTGAGGACAAAAGTGACACTCACAAGTGGGGAAATGGTAGTGAGGCTAAAGAAGAACAAAACAATAGAATTATTGCAACGGGAAATTGTCATGGAAGTTAAAAAAACTCCCTATAGAACAAAAGAAGTGCTGTACACTGCATGATCAAAGCAGAGCAGAAGCTCATGGCCCAGAAGGACCCTATTATGTTGTCCTTTCAAGCCTCCACAGTTGCAAGTACTCCAGGTTCAGTGGAGTTTTGGACAAATAGAAACATTTTGTGAGAACAGATTTAGTATAGTCATCTGAAAGCCAATAAGTATTTTTGTTTTAGTGACAGTTCTCTGTAGTCTGTTGTGTCTGCAGGCTGGTGGCAGGACACTAGAAAAAACTTACCAGCCCATCTGTGCCTAGAAAGAAGTATTTGTATTCTTCATGTTATTCCAACCAAGGCTGAGATCAAGAAAACCTGTGGTTCAGAGGATGCTTACATGGGATGCTAACAGGGTTCTGGAGGGGTTAAAATAACATTTTAATGTCTGATGGTTATTTATTGCACACATAAATATATATACATTTGTTAAAAAAAAAAATATCCATGGTAGCTGAGAAAGAAATGACCTTCATAAAAGTTATCTTAGCAGAAAAAAAAAATAAAGATTTTTTATATCAAATTATTTTTCAGTTCCCTTACTTGGGATGACTTACCCTGAAGGTATAGTAGTAGAACAAAACTTTATCCCTCTGATTAATTTTTTTTTTAGTTGATATTGAGATTTTGTTTAGCTGATACTAGAGTTTTGCTGTATTAATGATGTGCACTGTGTTTTCCCTTTCCCTAAGCCACTTTCACATGTCTTTGTTTGAGCTGCACACAAAGATCTGCATACTTTTAAATTGGTCACTAGATGTTAGGGACTATAATGAAAATATTTACGGAATTAGCAAGAATAAAGCAAATTCACTAAATTAACAATACTCTCTATAATTTTCACAATTTCAGGCTTTTCCTGTGGATTTGCAGAATAAACTCACAGCAATCCTCTCTCAGAAGAAATTACAATTAAACTTGATTTCATTGTAAACCAAATGACAAGAATGGAAAAGATGGCTGTAGTGGAATACAAGGTCTGAAATAACAATATATATGTTCTTAAGTCATAAAATATTGTGTTGATTTCTTTTGTTTGTTTTTTTAATTCCATGTCAAAGCTATGGTTTTGGCAGGTAGCACCAGGTGGCAGTGTTACATAATCATCCACATTTTTTTTTTTT
>VZSG01000002.1:2334500-2350854 GCA_013398315.1 Nothoprocta pentlandii
ATACAGGTATAGAAAGAAAGGGTCACAAAAGGATTATGAGATTAATTCTGTCATTTGGAGCCATATATGCTCTAAGGCTTGGCAGTGATCTGCCAAGGTTGGTCTGACCTTAGGACCTGAGACATTCCATAAAACTGAGATCTGGTCGTGGTTATAATATAAGGAAGAGTATGATACCTGATAGGACATTGGTGTGTTGGATACACAGACTGATAGAACTGTATATATTTCTCTAACATATTTTCTATTTGTAACACAATTTCTCTAGGTAGCTAAATTGTCATTTAGGTAGCTGTTACTTATTCTGATTCAAAATGTGTGGCATCTTCACTTTCTCCTGTTCAATGCTAAAGAGCTCCCCTGGCTACCCACCCTGTTGGAGGAGATCTCTCCCCAGGGAGAAAAATTTTGAAAAACCTTGAAAAATTTTGGCATCTCAGAGAGAGGCCCAGTCTGGGAAAGCAGGCTTATCTTTATATCTCATTCCACTTTTTTTTTTTTTTTTTCTCAAGTGAATGATATTTGTACCTTGTCTTAATACAAGGTACTTTCAAGATTACCTTCTGCATCTGACCTTTGACTATTAACTGTCCTGTTTCTGTCAGCAAGTAATTCATGTCAAATAATCTTTATCCCTGTGTAGGATTTTTCAAATCCTGTGTTGAGCCTTTTCACATGCAGAACTTTACTTTTCATTGAGAACCTACAACTTGGCACTCAGGTTTTTCAGTTGGGGTTTATACATGTGCAATACTGGCTCCTGTTTGAGAAATTTTATGCCTCTAACATACAAAATTCCATGCCTCTAAATTAAAAAATTTACATATGGTACACTTTTTTGTTTATATATTATTTGTAAAACTTTAAAATTTCAGAAAATCTACCTTGACATTCATATTTTTTCATGATATATTAGAAATACTGACTCTAAGAATATCAGTGAATGATATTGATAATGAATCTAATAAAACAAGACAAGTAACCAAGTGGCATGATGGAAATGTCACTTTAGTGAACCACTTAAGCAAAGTGACAGCTCAGAAAATGGGCGGATGGAGTATTATAGTTAACTGCAAAAGTGTCTCTAAGACACTGGTAGATACAGAAAAAGCATGACTAAATGAATACCATGTGGGACTCAGAGAGATGTAGTACTAGCTTTGTGAAATTTGTCCCCATTCGTGGACCACATTTGAGATTCATCAGCTTTACAGAGATGATTTAAGATGTGATGACTAGTCTAGTTAGAGAAAAGCAGTAAGCTAGCGAGCCACTAGTGAGCTAGGATCACTTTTCCATTATTACAACTGAGGTTTGGCTCTGCTGATCAGAGTTGTTCTAGGTTTACATCAGTGCTACTAAAGCCTCTAAGCTGCCTGAGTGCAGGAGTTAGTGTGAGATTTTGAGTTTATAACAGCCTCGTGGACTGAGCTACTGATCTGAGGCAAGGCAGGTGGACAGGACTTTGAGAGTGCTTCTGAACTGTCTTATAACCCACCAGTGAAAGTTAGACCTGATATTCAAGTTAAATGGAAATCACAGGGAGTTTCAAGGGAAGCTTCCAGCTAAGTTGGTGCAGGTTTCAGTAAATGCTGTATCTCCTGAAAGAATCGGGGCCAGATGATGCTGAAGGCAAGCTGGTGAGAGAAAAAAAAACAAAAACAAAAACAAAAACAAAAACAAAAACAAAAAGTTAGGTGAAGAGCCCCATTCCGAGAAACAGAATATCTCACATTATTACTCACTGCTTGAGAAAATGATCTCTGAGAACTTGTCTCCTCGTCAAAAATAATCATCCTATTAAAACACAAACAGACATCACCACTATGTGTCACATTGGAAAAACATCAATATCATTAAAAGTCACTCTTCTAATATCCATCATAGTAATGCAGCAAAACAACTCAAATTGTATTGCAAGTATTCAATCTTCTTTCCTTTTGCCAAAGCTGGAGTTCACTTTATGAGCTCTTGCCTGTCAATATTTTGATTAATTTGGTCATGGTGTGAGAAGTCTGCATTTGTACACAAATTCATTAAAAGTGTACCATAAAAGGACAGTTTAATGTTAGCATCGTCACTTTTCACCATGGGGGCACAAGGCAGAGCTACTTCATGGGCCAGGATGGTGCTGAGCCCAAGTGTGAGTGGACACACGGGTGCCTGTCCTTGCTCTCCCAGCAGACATTTCCTTTCCTGATGTATCTCAGATGAGCCAGAATGGGCAGAAGTGTGAGATAAGCTAATACTTTTTCATTGCTAGTGTGGTGGCCTGTCTCCTGGGTCATATCAGAGATGCTATTATATATTTTTGCTATAATGCTCTTAAAAGTACTAAAGCACTGGGAAGGAAAGGCACATTAGAAGTGTGCTGCATGGCAAGTGTCGCTAGTCAGGAGGAAGAATAACCATTTCCTCTGGTAACTGTTATTCCTTAGAGCTCTCTCAACCCTGCTTCCACATAAAATCTGACAAGATTAGAACCTCAGGTGGTATGGCTTCAGGCAAAGGAGAAATTCAGTTACCTGTCAGTAGTAATAATAAAGAGATGAGTGGAACCACCAAAACACTGTGTCTGCCTTGCCTCTGGACTGCTTCTCTTTTAAGATGCCCTTATTGAGCAGTTGTTCCCTGTGTCTACTGATGAAAGGTGATGCTAATGCTGTGTAAAGAGAAAGTAAGCCTTAAATCTATTTTATGGCTTGACTAAGTTTCCTTGAATATTTTTATGATGTTTTACTTTTCTGTTTGCTCACTTTTAAACTGAACTATAAAAGACTAATGTCTTACAATGTCATTAGCAGGTATGCTACACACAAATGAACTCCTTGCTTTCCTTCTGAGACACCCCTATTTTATGTGTTAGATTAAGGATTTGACTTGAAACATAGAAATGGTGTGCTCCAGCTCCCACTGAAACCACTGAAGACCTGCCATCTTCCAATATGCCTGCATCAATATCTTTTCACTTTTAATAGAGACTGCAGACCACTTACTAGTTGCAGCAATGTTGAAAGTCTAAAGCTGAACCATACTGCTTAAACATCTGCACTATCATTTTCAAGAAACCACTTATAATGAAAACAATACACATTTTATTCTTCAATAGTTATATTAACACTACACTTTTTCTAGTTCAATTCTGCCCTGTGTTTCCACATTAATTTGTTTTTGTTTTTGCCAAGTAAATCCTCTCTAAATGTTCTGATTTTTATCACGCTCATTGCAAAACACTTAATTTCCTTATCTAATGGATTGGTTCTTTTGTCTGAAATAAGAATAATAGATAGCAGATCTTCTCCTGTAGATGGCTCAATTATCCTTAAAAGAAAAATCAGGAATCCCCATTCCCTTCAGATGACAGTATTGTCATGTTATAGAGTTTGTTGTGGACTTTTGGGCTTGTTGCAGATCTTTAATGCATCAGTGACTGACAGGCAGAGAACTGAAAAGTGCATGGCCATATGACAGCTACAGTACATACAGAGCCCTTTGAAATGAAAGTTGCTTTTCAAAAACTAAGGAGGGAGATTTCCAGCTAGAGATCCCTTTAGCATGTCCCTACTGGAGGAGAAAGGATTCCTCCAGGTGGAATTTGACACATACCCCACCAAGTTTTTGAATGATGAGTCTGGTCACTTGCATAGCAAATACACAGAGATAAACGGGCCCATCTTTGATGTGGACCTAAAAAAAAAGAAAGACAGATTGTGGACCACTTAACCAGATGCCACAGGGTCTATGCAGAGCCTCTGTAATCTTGTTTTTGTAACTGCTGCATCTATTAAAAACTAACAGAGGCCAGAATGCTTGTAAATGAGAACATCATCTTCTCAGCACAGCCTTGCTTTTGGAAGCTTTCCATTTGCTGGTTAGTGAGTGATATCCCTTGGTCATCAATGCATTAACATTTTACCAAGATCTCTTTTTTTTATGTGTCTGTTTACAAGCTACCTTTTTTTTCCTAGCACGTCCAGGCTAGATGTGCTTATTATTTCTTTTCCCTGAAGTGCACGGTGAACTTTGTGACTCTGTGACCTTAAGAGTCAGCTGTAAAAACACAAGTTCCTTGTACACTATTTTGTTGGTAGAATTTCTTTCTTAATGGTGTTAGACTAATATGTGTGAGAAATCCTGTTGAGATTTAGACTAGCACATCTGACATTACAATGAATAGCTGTGCTGTGCTTTGCAAAGCCTCAGCTAATTCATACCTTCAGATGTGTTGGACTGTGTCAAAACAGTTTTAAAACTATTATTCAGCTAACTCATATGAGATAACAGAATTTCAAAATACAGGTTTTCTAATCTCCAGTTCTGCCTGTTGGCAAAATGTGAAGTCATTTCCTACCCACGTTGAACTATAGCTTGGCATTTATTTCCGCAGAGGGAATTTACGACCTACAGTATAGTTCAATGTCATTAGGATTGCTGGACTTCACTGCATAGATGCTTTCAAATACCAGCCACTAAGGCTGTGAATGTAAGCGGATATCTGAATGAGAAATTCTGAATAAGCTACTTCAGGTGTATATATTTTTATTTCATCTCCATTTAATGTCTATTTATGTTTTTTTTGTTTGTTTGTTTCTGATCTGTTCTACCACCAAATTGCTTTAGTCTCTTCCTCTGGCTAAGCTGAGCAAATGACACATTATTTGTTCATCTGTTTCTAGTTCTTATTTGCTATCAATGTAGATCATACAAGGCAGGAGGTATTTTATATGTCTTTTTTACTTCTGTAGACAAGCATGTAGCCCAAGGCATAACCTCTTTCCAAGGATTTTTCTTTTCTAAACCCATGCAAAGATGGGTTTATTTGTGCATTTATTTATTTTAATATACAGAATACTTGGACTATTTATTTTAATCAATATTTGCTAATATAAAAAAGTGCTGTTTCTTTCAAGATTAAGACCAGAGAAACCGTCCTGAGAAACAACAGTGTTTAAACATGTGCATGTCTATCCTGAAAACTAATCCATTTAGGTATGGAAAACCTAATATCATAATTTATGAGAAAGTGGATAATTTTACATGCAGACTGTAGATCTCAGTCAATGCTCCTCAGATCACTGTGGAGATTTTTGAGTTATTATTTTTCACATGTAAAATGTGTGTGTGTGTGTGTGTGTGTGTGTGTGTGTGTGTGTGTGTGTGCACTTTTAAGCAAGGTCTTTGGAAAATTTAGCTTTTATAGGTAAGTTAATTAACAATTCTAATTTTCATTAGTTAAAATTTTCTTCAAAAGTTCCAATGACCCTCTTTTGGAAGTTTAGTATAGATTTTGGACCCAGCATATGTAGTCTGTAAAAATATTTCCCTCTGAAAGTACTACAGTGGCTTTTTAGTTCATAATCAGCAAAATTACTTAGTAATAGTTAATATGAATATCCCCAATAATCATTGCCTTCCCAATAAAATCCTAGTTTGACTAGTTTATTTTTAGCCATTTTTAATGTACAAAATAAATAAACACTCTCTTAGGCAATATATGTCTTCTGCAGAAGAATGCTTTTCAATAGGAAACATGTTAATAAAGATCGACTGCTGAAACATTGGCTGCCTTGCTCAGCTGCTGTAGTATGGTCTTGGCGTGGCTTCCCCTGTCATTATCCATTAGACATAACACTGGATTACATCATCCAGAATGGATTTTTTCCCTAAACATGACTTAAACTGCAACACATATCAGCCTTGCCATTTATTTTTCACCATGGGAATGGAAGGGACTTTTCGATTTCCAAGTTGCACAAAAGCAGCTTGACTCATTGAGCTATTTATGTGTGAAAGAAGATGCTTCTCAAAAAAGTTTGCATGCAGCTTTCATCACCAAGTTAAACCCATGATTCATGTTCTGTGGTAGCCCAGTCATTAACTAAGAACCCCAAAACATGTTTCCATCCCACTTTCTATAATTCTCCAGGTTATGGAGTAAGTTCAACCCCTCATTTGATAGTATGCTGGAATAAAAAGTGCAGTTAAAGTGATGTGGCACTTTCCAACGGTGAATTAATTTTTGTTTTTGTTTTTCACTATATAGAGTCTGGCTGTTATAATAGTATTTTTAAGAGTGAAAAAAATAAAATTTAAAAAGCCATTGTCAGAAACAGTAGCCACTGCTAGTTACTGTGCCTCAAAACACATTATTGGAGTTGAGAATCTGACTTAATTCATAGTTGCTTGGAGAATTACACAGGCCATGTGGTCCAGAAATGAGGAGAATAAACAATTAGTCATTTTTAAATGAAAGCCAGTACAGAATAATATACCAAGGTTTGAACCTTTTAACTTACGTAAGTGCATAACCAGCACAGAAAAGTCAACGACTCTGAATTAATCACGTTGGATCCTTGAATAATGTCTAGATAAATATGGGTGCACGTGATTCACAGAGGTCACAGAAGCCAGTGATCACGTAAGCAAACCAAAAAGAAACGCTGAAAACTGGGACTGTCTACGTATGCCAATGAAACCAGAACTTTCACATCAGAAACTGAGCTGTGGACAATTTGAGGACTAACACCTGAGTCTGAGGTAACACCTGAGTCTGAGGTAACACCTGAGTCTGGATGTGAAAGTTGTAAATTAGATATGAAGAAACCAAAACTGGGCTATATTCATACGGGCACAAATGGACAACTCGGACTTTATGACTACTCTTCTGTTAATAGATTGAGAAATCACACAACAATTGCGGAAGTAGCTAGTTTGAAATGTCATGTGCATCAGTTTTTTGGTTCAAATTAACAGCATAGTTTTGAAGCAAATCCCCCAGAAGTTTCCACTTAACTGCACATGTATTTGGTGCACAGTATATCAATGCTCTCCAAAGGAAACAAAATCAGAAACTCTGATTGTGGTGGACACCAAATGAATTCCAAATCCTTGTAAAGGTCTAACCCACTATTTTGTCCTTTGGATAGTTTCAGTCCTCATGTATAGGGGAGATTTTTCATTCAGTGCACTCTACTAAATCTAATCTAAGTAAAATCTCTGAACCAAACATAGTGCAAATGTTGGTAGCAGCCTCCACACTGACTTCTTTCATCTCCTGATGTGATCCTGTTGCTTCAAATAACTTTGTCATTGCAAACTTAGCTTGAGTTTCTGGCTCCTTTGAAATGTAGGATGTTAATGAAATCATAATATAGGAAACAAAACTATAGGATGCTAATGAAATTTGTCAAATTTCTGTAGGTGGTCTAAAGACATTTCCTAAATACTTATTTTTGAATCTAATCCATAATGACTCATATTAGAGAGGATGTTGCTCATAGATACTGTAAATTGCAGTATGGTTCAGGGAATTGGCTAATAACATGAGTGCAGAAAAGAAGAGGATAATCCTTTGCCTAATTCCTCCTGAAAAAGGAGAAGAAAAGCTAAGGATCCAAAGAGAAAAAAAACAAAAACAAAACAAAACATTTTAAACCTACCTTTTTCTTTTCCATTTCTAAAAGTGGGATTTCAGTTTTAAATTAAAACACTTAATTGAATATTTTACCTGATGTAAAAAAAAAATAGTGTGCATGTCTCATGAATTATTTGGTGTAAATAAAGTGTCAAATGATGTGTTTCCTTAGTAGAAGCACAAATAGCAAGGGATGTCTCATTTCCAGGTACCTTCTATGAAAAGCAACAAACAAACAAATAAAAGAGAACCAGGTGAAAGACCTTTGTATCAAACCTTCATTTTTCCCTCTGTTAGGGAAAAATCTCTCACAAATTTACCAGGAAGATTCTCTAATGTTATCCAAACCTTTTGAAAATTGTGACAGAAATCATTCAAATATTATCCATGTGCAGTGGCCTGTATGGCCCAAAACTGACATAATACCTCTGACATAATACCTAGAGCTGGAGGACAAGTTGCTTTTTCTGTCCAGTCTTTTGCTAGACAATTGAGAATATAAGCCTCGAGTTGTCAATTAGCACTGTATTTTAACAGTAGCTCTCATAATGTGCATATCTGTCTAAGGAGTCATAGACACAAATCTCTCTATAAGTTCATTTAACTAAGCCTGGCAAGCTGGAACACCCTAGTCACCAGGAGGGGCTTTCTGCTTTTTCCAGTGAGATTACCAAGGCACTCTGCAGTTCTCCTTTTTCATTATAGGTGCAGGAAGGAGCACTCTGGTTGCTTCGTGGTACATTTTGTGACTGGATTTTGGCTGTCCGTGCAGGGCTAGGTCCCCTTGTCTGATGACACTGAGAGCCGCTGCTCCGTTTTAACACACTGCCCTTCTGAGTCTTTGTTTCCTTTCCATAGGGTATTTGGTCTCACTCTCCTTCTCTTTTAATGCTCTCCTATGGAAATACGCTCCCAAACAGAAAGATTTCAAGTTCCGTTTGCTCCCTCTCTCATTACCCCACATTGTTAGCGTGCCATTCATACCAGCTGCATGAATGGCTTACTAACCTTTTCTTACCCTGAGTTTTAGCCCAGGCCTGGCTTCCCCTCTGCGCTTTTTGGGTCAGCAGGCAGGTAGTGATTTCTCTCCCTGTTGCAGCCCAGCTGCCTCCTGCCCTTTGCTGCACATGCGTTACCTCTCCTCCCTGTGCATTCGCAAGCCCTGTGCAGAGCTGCTCTTTCAGTGGACCACGGCGCTTGGTGAGCCGTGTTAGAGCTTCAAAAAGCTTCCCACAGCTTCCTCACAGCGACGCTACTGCTTGGCTTGGCTTTCCCCAACCGGCTGCTTCACGGCTCCATGTCTGCAGCTGTCCATGCCCTACTGAGCCGCAGCTTGCAGCCTTCTCTTCCTCTAGGTTGTCTGCTTTGTGATACTGCTCCCAGCTGTGTTTTTCTTCTTCTGACGGCTGAGGTCACAGGAAAAAGCATTCTTTTTAGATGCGGTTGTATCTATTTAATGCCTCCAAATGAATGCACATTTAGCTCCTCGGAAAATACAGTATGCAAGTAATTGAAATTCTGCTTCATTCTTTGCAGTAATTGTGCAAAATTTATTTGAAGTGTACTCCCCTTCTACTGTTGCAGGGAGAAAACATTCAGAAAAAAACTCTGGCATAAGGCATGGTGTCTAACACTCGTCAGTCATCCCAGTGTGGAATCTGAAAAAAAAAGAGGCTTTCTTCTGCTTTTGTATTAGAGATCCAGGCACTATTTAAGATAGTAGAATTTAAATAAAGATAAGATTATTAATTTTCCTTTTTCTTTTCTGCTACATGCTTAATGGCCGTTCCTCATTAAGTTTCAGTTTCAGGCTTAATCAGATGAAATGTAATAATTTAAATAACAATTGATAGCAAAGTGTGTGTCCATAATATCAGCATCTTTTAGTCAGTTGCCTGTCAAAAGGAAATGAATGCAGCATTGTGGCACACATTTTTAAGTTGTGTTTGACCAAACTACACTACCAAAAAGTAGACTACAGAACGCAATTCAGTTTTGAGGACAGCTGAACTTCACCTTTTGTTTTTTGAAGCAAATAATAAAAATATAGAATGAAATATTTCAATTATTCCTACTGAGGTACATCCATATGCCACAATGTTAATAGAGTAGGTAGATGTATTAGAGAGTAGTTCCACATCGTGGAATATACCTCCAGGTGATATTCAAGTATTAAATTCACGCTGTGACTTAGTTCAATATTGCTAAATAAAAATAAGGCTAATATGTGGTTTTGAAGACTATCCATCATCTTCCTCGCTGTGTAATTTTTAGCATCTTCTCTGGCAATACTGTGGCCCATGTCACTCCCCCAGAGAATGCCAGGCATGATTTGGAGTAGAGGGTATGGACAAGGCCAAGATGACTTGACTCTCTTTGTATGACAGATCTGCAGCACCAGCACTTTGTACTCTCAAACTCTCATTAGCCTTTATGTGCTCCAGCTATAAAAGCATTATTTGGATACTCTGCAACACAGCTTTCAGAGCATTTCAGACACTTTAAAATAAAATACAAAAAAAGTACCCTTCCAATAATACAAGGAGATGTTCATTTTCAGATTTTTGATCTCTGTGAATAAAAAATGTAAGACATAGGTGTGAGTGATACTGTTACAAGCACAATGTTACAGAGACAGAATTTCTCAAGAAAGAAATTGTGTCATAAATAAATATCAGTTTTTCTTATCAGATTATATTCTTTGTCAAAGGCATTTAAAGATTGTGAGTTGAATGGTAATAATATGGTGGTAATAATTTGGTAGTAAATGGTTATAATTGATTGAAGAAAACATACTGTAAGAAAGAAGGCTAAATGAGTAAGATGGGAGCACGTATGATGTGCACATTACACAGAAATTCTCCTCATGTTTCACCTGGACACCTGGTCAAAGAAGCTGTGAACAAGAAGCTACTCATCCTATATGTAATGTATGTTGTTTTGTTATTTGGTTCTATTTAATCTGCTAAAAAATCACTTATGATTCACTTAGGAAATTAATCGTTTGGGATCTTATTTAGTATTACTCCCCATCTACCTCCAATTATTAGAGCAACATTCTGAAGACAGAACTTACTTTACATCTCTTTGTCAAGCTAAGTAGTTACTTATTGTTCTCTTAGACTCAGGTGCTACACTGGACATCCTATGTGGATGACTAAATACAGCTGATAAGTCTTCAGGTCTGTGTAACCTGTCACATTGTACTACTGTCATTTACATCAGTATAAAGTCAGAAAAATATCAGAGGATCTTCTACATATTCTTTTGTGTCTCAAAAAATGATTTGAGATGAAAGGCAGCTACATTTGTTCCACGACAAGAAAGTGTATAGTAGACTATAATTAGGATGTTCGGTTTTAAGACTCAAAATGAAACAAATATACATGCAAAAGTAAAGGAAACAAAGCTAAATTAAATACCTAGTCAAAACACTGCTATATTGATTACAAAGAAGGCTTGTTATAGAAGGAATATATTTAGAAGATTCTTGGCCATATGTTTTTCCATTCACATATTGGAAGCACCGTACAGTTCAGGGTTCTTATAGCCCTTTTATTATCATTTTATCATCATGGAACATGATGGACCATGATGACCGTGGAACAGGTCTTATTTTTGTTAAACCAAGTCACAACATCTGTATTAAGGTAGCAGCATCTGCCTCTTCCAGATCTACTTTCGCAGAACATTTATGCTCACTCTTCTGCTCCCTGTCCTTTATACTGTTATTTACACAGAAATATAAGATTTTCATTTGTTCATATGAAATTTCACTCATTCACACATTTTTCATGTGCTTTTTTCCAATATTTCAAGAGCAGCGGAAATCCTAACCTGGTTGTTCTTTCCGGATTGGTTTATCATGATTCGTATAATGTTTGTGGTCTCTACTCTGCCATCTAATGGAAATAATGAATAATACCAGAACTATCTTTCCTCTGATACATCTGCCTGGCCTAAAATGTGGTACAATGATAACTACTCTCTGGATATGGTTCGCCAAGCACCTGTGCAGGCTACAGCAGTTTATTTTCTAAATTATTTTGTGTCTGTAAGGGTATCATCTAAGATACATTACTGTCTCAAGCTTAACAGTATCTTAGATGATACCATAATACTTGTTACCCTGTCATAAAAGTAAAACATTTTGTTTGATGTGATATGTTTTTACAAGACCGTACTGGGTGCTATTCTTAACTTAACGATCTCTTTCCAGAGACTATCTTTTTCCAGAAACAGGAGACAAGATAACTAGTCTAACACTTCCTGGCCTCCTGGTCTTTTTAATTTTTTCAGTCCTCCACTCATCAGAAAAAGAAAACATAGTTCTGACAAACCAGTTTCCTAAGTGTTCTAGAGCGAATACGCCCAAGAACTCCCACTTTGAAATAATTTAATCTAAGATTGAATTTATTATTTGCTTATTTTACCCTGACTTATCACCCCATTACTTAAAAGGTCAGGGACCCTGGTGTTGTAGGATATAGAAAGCAGAGATACTAGATGACTCCTTTATGCTTCATTCTTCACTTCAAAGCCATCCCTCAGGAATTGCAGTGCCTGGAGACAAGAAATTCAGGGGAAAGGAAGGTTTTCCTTTGGTGAAGGAGGCATTTTATTTGGGCTCTGATAGGATACACGTAATAGCTCTGAGGGAGCTAGCAGACATCATTGCTAGGCCACTCTCAATCATCTTTGTGTGGTCATGGAGAACAGAAGAGGTGCCTGAGGACTGGAAGAAAGCCAGTGTAATGCTAGTCTTCAAAAGGAGCAAAAAGGAGGAATCAAGGAATGACAGGCCAGTCAACTTCACCTCCATCCCTGCAAGGTGATGGAACAACTCATCTTGGATGCCATTTCTAAATATTATAAGAAGATGATCAGGAGTAGTCAGCAAGGATTCATCAAGAGGAAATTATGCTTAAGCAATCTGATAGCCTTCTTGATGGAGTGACTGGTTGGGTAGATGAGGGGACAGCATGAAAGTTGTCTACTTTGACTTCAGCAAGATTTCAGCACTGTCTCCCATAACATCCTTATAGGAAAGCTCGGGAATTGTGGGCTAGATGAGTAAGGTGAGGTGGATTTAGAACTGGTTGAAAGGCTCAGCTCAGAGGGTTGCACTTAGTGGTGCAGTCTAGTTGGAGGCCTGTAGCTAGTGATATCTTGCAGGAGTCAGTCTTATTCAGTCTTGTTCAACTCATTTATCAACAATGGGGATAAAGGTATAGAGTTTGCTGAGAGTTTGCTGATGATATCAAACTGTGAGGAAAGGCTGATACTCCAGGTGGAAATCAGTGAGACATGGATGGGCTGGAGAACTGGGTGGAGAGGAACCTCATGAGGTTCAACATAGACAAGTGCGGAGTCTTGCACCTAGAGAAGAATAACCCCAGGCACTAGTACAGCTTAGGAGTTGATTTGCTGGAAAGAAGCCCTGTGGAGAAGAACGTAGGAGTTCTTCAGGCTGGCATGAGTCAGCAATGTGCCTTTGTGGCCAAGAAGGTCATTGGAATCCTGGGGTGCATTGGGAAGAGTGCTGCCAGCAGGTCGAGGGAGGTGATCCTTCCCCTCTGCTCAGTTCTGGTGAGACCACGTGGCATGTGATCTCCAGTCGGGTTCCCCAGTGCAAGAGGGACATGAAGCTACCAAAGAGAGTCCAGCAAAGGGCTTCAGAGATGATCAGGGGAATGGAACATCTTACATGTAGCTGAGATGAGAGGCTGAGAGATCTGGGCTTTTTATAGCGTAGAAAATGGAAGACTAAAAGGGGATCTTATAAAGGAGGGTGTCTAGAAGATAGAGTCAGACTACTTTCAGTGGTGGTGAGTGATAGGCCAAGTGGCAATGGGAACAAAGTAAAACACAGTTCCATGTGAACACGAGAAAAAAAATCTTTTTATTATGAGGATGACAGAGCACTGGAACAGTGCCTGGAGAGGTTGTGAAGTCTCCTTCTTTGGAGATATTCAAAACCTACATGGACATGACCCTGTGCCACATGCTGTAGGTGACCCTGCTTGAGCAGAGGAGTTAAACTAGATGATGTCTGGAGGTCCAAACTCAAGCATTCTGTGATTCCATTGTATTTTTAGGAATTACTTCTCTCATCTGTGCATACTCACATACTATGCTTAACAACAGAGAGGAAGCCCTCACTATTCATTTTTGTCTCTAAGAGCTTCTGTTTCCAGCAAGCCTCTTGTCAGGATAGCTAAACAGCAGATATGTAAATCTCATATTAAAAAGTCAGAAGTATTTACCCCAGCTACATTTTATATTATGGATTTCTTCCCACTCTCAAATATTTCTGTCTTCATTGAAACTGTACTTGGCTTTTCCAATAAAAAATAAAATAATAAAATAAAATAAAATAAAATAAAATAAAATAAAATAAAATAAAATAAAATAAAATAAAATAAAATAAAATAAAATAAAATAAAATAAAATGCAAGGTTCAATCTTAGTCAAATCTCTGACAAAACAAATATGTTAACATATCACATTAATGGCTTCTATTTAGAAAACTCTCCTCCCCCACACTTTCTCATAATCAACCAAAATTTGGCCTGGAACCATCTTAGAATATCATAAATTTGGGTGAAGATTTCTACTAGTAGTAAACATAAAATGTAATGAAATATTCCTACTCTATGTTGTTTTCTGGATCTTATATATAGCTCTTGTAACACTGTAAGACTTTTAAATAGATGAAATTTGGCTGTTGCTTCAAATAAGCTTAAAAACATTAACAAAAACATTTGACACTCACATTATTAGACACACTCTGTAAGTCATATTAATCCAGTCAAAGGATGATATCTCAAAATCAAATAATGCTTCCTCTTCAGATTCACTAACTGGCAACAGAATTACACAGCTTCCTCATTCCCGTCTAATGTGAAACATCTCTTTAAAGAAACATTCCTGACACCCACTAAATCTACTTCATATCATCATGCTTTTAATAACATTAAGTGAAACCTTCTCCATGTTCAACTTCAATGCGTTAGAATCAACAGTAATACCACTTTTAATTAAACTGGGTATTGCAAAGGATCTGTGCTCTCTTATACTGATCCCTATAATCTTATTTCATATTTTACCCACAGAAGTATGTTTATTAACAGTGCAACAGAGATTTTGGCAGCAGGGCTTCTTAGATGTTCTAATAACCTTTCAAGCCTAAGATTGCTTCCTTTCATATTATACCAAATCCTCTACCTTTAAGGAATGTCTCACTTTATTCAAAGCCTTTTCTTTTAATATCCTTTAATAATTTGTATGCTAAAAAGTACTGGTGAATAGCTTTTCTTACCACACAGTCTAAGAATAGCCAAAACAAGCCATAGACATACACAAATAAAAAACTTCTTTTTACTATCAGTGACAGTTTTCATTAATCTCTTAAACTAGAGATTGCAGGGAGATCCAGCCAACCTTTTGAAATCTATCTTTTTTTTTCTTTTTTTTTTTCTACTGCTATATCAATTTAGAAGTCAGCTATAAATGAATAAACATTGTAAAATGGTCACTCCACATTCAGGAAAATCAATTTTGTATTGTAAGGCCAGCATCTAGTATTTTCTTCCAGCTTTCTGCAATGCTTGATTATCTTGAGAGTAAAGCAGTAAAACTGTTAAAATTACTCCCATACCCATCATTTCAAGTGGATGCTAATATCACCATCTATTAATTTTTCTCCTCTGAATTTAATTGCTGTGAGTTGTTGTGGTTGTGATCAACCAAGAATTATATATCCATTTCTTATCAACATTACCAAGTATGAAATGTCTTCATACATTTAGAGTTAAGTTCATCTTTTTTGCAAATGATATTTGGTTATTAGTGATTTTTCCTCTTCACAGAGTGCTTCTCAAATGGTGACTTTTGTTTCTACCTAATTATAGCATAACTTCAATAGTTTTGAATTGTCCACAGTGAGCAACCCAAATCAATAGTTATAGCAACTCTTAAAAGCTTTCATTTATAACTGACAATTTATTTATAGCAATACATTAATAAAAGGTCTATGAGTTAAAATACTCATATTAAAATCTAATAATATACCTAAAATAACTCAAATTAAAACCAAAGTCACTGATTTCTCATTATGAAATTTCTAGATTTAGGTCTTCCTTTCAAATTCTTCCATCCCATTTCTGTGTTCAAGATCAGTTGAAATGCTTGTGTATTCCCTGCAGTTTTGATTAAGGTTTCTTGTGTTTTGTACAGGTGAATTGAGAGTGGAGACAAACCTTGTCACTCTTATGCTTTATATAGTCCTTGATGATACTACATTAGAATTAAAAGAAAGTGGAGGGACACATCTCTCACCCTCATGATTCATGAATCTAGTTCTGCAAGGGTAAAGTAACCATAAATGTTGCTGTGAGATGAATATCTGTTCCACTGAAAGAATACTTAGCTGGCAGGGAGCCCACATAACCGCTTCCTTACTATTCTTTGCTACAGAAAAGAAAATAGCTCCTGGGATGTGTTTTCTGGGTGAGCTTAAGGGTTTGTCAGGGTCAGACAATGCTAAGAACCATCCCAGTGACCTCTTAAACAGATAAAGAGCCTGGCCTGTCATTGACCCCAACACACTGTGTCATAAAATTTGTGTAAAGCTGTATTTACCTTCTCCTATGACCTGACTGCAAACTTACAGCATTCAAAATTCAAGAGCCTGATAAGACCACCATCTTCAAAACACTGCAAGAGAGGAAATTGTTTCTCTGTGTTCTGGAGAGCAACAGAAAAGAAGAATACTTCTTCTTTGAGGAGTATATTAGAGTAGCTGACTTTCAGAGGTACCTTCCCACATATGTTGGGAGAAGAACATGAAATAAAACTTATTAAAATGTAGGAAGCATTCAGGGATAAGTTCATCACTAACCCATCTACTGTTTAAGTTTTCCTAACCCACCTGCTGGT
>VZSG01000002.1:2361438-2389916 GCA_013398315.1 Nothoprocta pentlandii
ATTTGAGGCCACTAGACACAGAGATCTCTCTTTCTGCCGTTGATGCCTCCTTTAGTAAATGTGGAAGCTGGTGATAATGTAAGGAGATATGTTAAATAAGCAGGACCTCAGAATAAAACCAGTTTAGATCATTAAAATGTGAATATATTTTTATGACAGCAATCCAGTCACATCTTTTACAGGAAATTGGATTCTTGTTCCCTTGAAGTTCTTTCGCCACTTACTCTATATTCACAATCCTCGTTAGTTGTTACAGAAAAGAGTATAGAAAGGTACTAGTATACGCACACACAATTTTTAGCTGTAGCTGCTGGGCAGTAAAGAAGGGAATAGAAAAACATGTTTAAAATACAGATTTTAAAAGATAAAAATGGACAGCACAGAAATCCTAACAATGTGTTTGCCCTTTTTGAAACAGTTTTTCTATGTGTTTCAACCTTTGGGTCTTAGCTTCAGGACATGCAAAAGCCAGTACCAACTTAAATTATTGCAAAATACACAAAGACTTCAAAACACAGACAATCAAGGGTCAAATCCCGATTATCCCACTGGCTTAGCGTGTGACTTTCCAGCTTTTTGTGTCTCTATAAACCTTCCAATACTTTGTCCTTTTTTATTATGAGCTCATGTGTGCCAAGATATGTAACATGCTATTGTTCTTCCCAGTGCCTGGCAGAGTAAGGTACTGATCTCGGCTGGGATTTTTAGGCACCACTTTAATAAAAATGCTAGTTATACTGCTTTGTGGACATGTTCAGTATATGTAGAAGTGCCCCTATGCAGCTTTTTATGTGCTATTTCAATATCACCTTAGCAAGTCTAGGCACAGAGCAGAGGATAATAGGAAGAAAAGACCTAGTCAAGGAAATAAGTAGTGTGCATACAGCTTGCCATAACAGACATATTATGCTGTCACGGGAGCAAAGAATGAAGAGCTTGGATCCAATTCTGGAGATGACAGAGGAGCCAGCAGGGACAATGTAAGTATGAATGAACGCAACAATAAAATTATAGAAGGAACTGGATTTTTGCAGCAAAGTAGAAAGATGACTGTCGATGCTCAGGCCATTGCCAATGCTAGGGACATTTCATATAATACATAGCACAACCTGGAGAAAAAATATTTTGTCTTAATATTCACAGTGTTAGACAAGCTTCTAAAGGTGGGAAAAATCTGTATGAATGGTCTCTCGTTATGTGCTTTATATTCTACGAGAAACAATGAACATGCAAAACTGATTATTCAATTCAGTGGATTTAACAGTAACATGACACCACCATTATAGTCTTAAAAACTTTAATGACTGACTTCACAGTATATAATAAGTCTGCAAAATAATGAACCATTATTATTTTAATTTCTGAAATGAGGGTAGTTGAGAACATCATCTAAAAATTCCCTGATATCTTGTCAGCTTGTCTACATGGAAAATTCATTCACAGGAAGC
Source organism: Nothoprocta pentlandii (assembly GCA_013398315.1). Taxonomy (NCBI): domain Eukaryota; kingdom Metazoa; phylum Chordata; class Aves; order Tinamiformes; family Tinamidae; genus Nothoprocta; species Nothoprocta pentlandii. The sequence goes on from VZSG01000002.1 coordinate 2,362,887, forward strand.
TCAGGTGTGAATTTACTAGCAACTTGCTCCCCTGAGCTGTGTCTGTGCCTGCATTATGTGTGAGGTATCTTTGTTTTGAAAGAATGCTAAGATAACTCCCAGAAAACTATATTTTTTCCAGTGTAGAAAATGACAATGAAAAGATTCACCAAAATGACCAGAGAGGGTCAACTGTAGTCCAGAAACCATATAATTGTGTTACTGAGATGAATGGCATATATTTATTAACATAGCTTTTTATCTTGTCCATAACCCTACACTAACACCTCCATTTAAAATTTTGAACAGGAGTTGGCTTGGTTGTGGACAAGTCAAATTATGGACAGAAAAACATCTTCATCTGTGTCTGTCCTTGCAGGCACACCTTCAGAGTGTGTTAGGGGCAGTCATGGAAGGCAGAAAAATGAAAGGTAACAGCAAAGAGCAGTTAAAACACTAACTTCATATCAAGAATCACAGACAAATCCTATTTGATCCTTAACCACAGCAGAGTTTAGAGTCTGTTTTTACTGTTACAGCTGTAGTTTGCCATAGTACCTAAGGATTTAGATAGCACTTTGTGATTGTTACCTTGTTATCCACCTAAGATGAATTCATGATCTATTTAGCAACTGGTGTGTGTGTTTTGGCAGTCTAATAATATTAAATCATTAAATTTAGCTCTTCAGATAAATTAGTGAAAGGAAAATAAATGTTTTTTTGTTTAAAATTTGAGGAAAACAGTTAAAGATAGCTATGAAAAAAGTCATGCTCATAGGCATGTCATGAAGTTATGACATTTTCATAGACATGAATGAATATCTCATAATGCATATTTAAGATTGAACTCATTTTAACTTAGTCAAAACACTGTTTTTTATGTTCTACTGTATTTGATATGTTGGAAAAATGAGATTGAAAAAGACAAGGATCTGACACTTTTAGCATTGATGACAAACAGGCAGAGATTGTAAAATGAGAATAAATTCTAGCATTTGAAAGAAACTAAATATGCATAAAAATGCAACCAAAAGGTGTAGCGATTGCTCAGCACTACAGAATAGCTGTGCACAGAAGGAATAGTTTAGTGGTGTATTTTACGTATTGGCCAATATAAAAGCAGGAAGTTATCAGTGGTTTTAACACAAAAGGAGTAAGTCATTATAAATATTGCGGATTTAGAAAACGTATTCCCTCCTCTATGTGAACACCATATACTTCATTGCCTATTATACTGGGGTATATACAGGGATAAAATAGACTTGTAACTAAGAGGCATATAGGAACCAAGTCAGGAAAAAATGTCATTCCGTTGCTGGATTTGCTACTGTTTTACAAATGAAATCAAAATTATTTAAATTCTTCTTGCAGAAAATATTTTTAAAATACATTCCCTAAAGAAAATTATTTCAATCAAGAATTTTACTTATCTTTAGTGAGTTAGCTCTACTGAAGATGAAAGTTTAAGGTGTAAGTGAAAAAAAAAAAAGGCTGCTTTTTTTTTTTTTTTTACTTTCAAGGCCTGTCATAGCTTTCTTCACTTGTCATCTTATGTCTGACACCAAATTTTTACTTTCTAAATGATTTGGCCTGCTACACGACAATTTCAAAGTTTTCATAGTTTCTTTATTCTTCAGAAGAGACTCTATAAATATATGTAAAGATATCTCACTTTAATTTTATTTTTTGAATCACCTTAGTCTTGTTAATATTAGACAGTGTAACACTTATGTCACATGTCCATGTTACACTCACCCAAAATCAATGTTCCCCAATTATATATGTGCTGAAACTTCTCTTATTGTAATCCCTGTAACTAATGATTAATGACAACACTTGCAAGAAATAAACAAATCAGATAATTAAAATTCCAACTAGAACAGTAGTAATGCTAACAGATGAAAAAAGGTGGTTCTATAGGACATTGTTTTGCAACCTTATTATTCTACTAATTTGGGATTCTTCAGATTTATATTCATAACCTGCCCCTGCGAAAACCAAACAAATAAAAACAAAACCCACCCCCCACCAAAATAAATGCTGTGTATCCCTTAGGTGAAAAACTGGCACAGAGGGAAATAAAACACTTCATATACTAATATATCTGATTGCAATTAGAAATACTAGGAAAGAAAAGTCAAAAGAAAAGACTCCTTTCAAAGTGATGATTTATTTCATATCAGAAGTATGTGCATTGCTGTGGCGTGTAATGAGATTCTTATACAGTGAGCATATGCTTGCATATACAATCAAGGAAAAGAAAATCTGTTATATAAATTTACATACGTTACTAAGGAAGTATTATCAGTACAAATGTGGGGCATCAGGTAATTCAGTTTCACAGATTTATTCCTAAATCATAATTCTAGGTAATGCTTGGAAGAACATCCTCAGCTTTTGAGATCAAGGAACATGATATTATAACAGTGTTTTTAGAAATAAAAATGGGATTTAAGTGAGACGTACCTGCAAAATCTCCTATATTCTTGGTAGTGCTTAAGTAGGCTGACTGGGCTGCAACTATCAGCATGATATCAGAATATTGAGTTTTCATATAAGATTAGTTGTGGGAATCAGCTAGTTATTTTCTCTCCCTATTTTTCCTGTCCAAATGCCTAAATAAACACAGAAATTCCACTAGGAAAATGGCAAAATATTTTGCTTTCCTAGAAGGATGGATCAATGGTATAAAGAACTAGTTTTTTTAATAACTTGGAGTATTACCTAACAAAGATATACGATAATGAGATTGGTCTTCCTATGGGAAGTGATGTAGAGTAGGTTTCCTACTGTATTCTTCATTAGTCCTGTTCATAGAGCAACCACATGAAAAGAAATAGATTCTTATATTAATATATATTATTAATCTCTTCCTTTGGATAAACTTCTTTGCTTCTATGATTTTTTACTTATTTTCAAATTATTGTAATGCATATATTGAAATTTGTACTTTCTGAGGGAGACACTGTAATGAATATCTATATACCTATGTGCATAAAATGCTTCTAAAATTACAATAAATACAGCGTATTTGTAATTATGTTGATGCTAGGTTCCAGTGTAAGCCCAAACGGTATTAGTGAGAATCTTTTCTAGCTAATTGTAAAATATCCTCATTTTCTGCTCTTGTGAAATTTTCTAGGCTCATATACTTTTAGGTTGAGATTTGCTTTGAAGACCTCAGGTTTATATTTCCTCTATAAATTATTTTACTTTGTCTAGTGGAATTATGAGTGCTCTCATTATCTGTATAAATACTGAACCTAATTCAAAGCCCCAAAAGCTTCTGACCTTAGTGCTGTAAAACCATAACACAATTAAGCAGACAGCTATTCAATTTCTTTCAAATTATTGGTCAGGTGGATATTCTTTGAGAGTAGTGGGTTATTTAGACAAAATCACTTCCATTATTTTGGGGTAGAATGGTGATGTTTTGGTGCTAATTATATTTCAACTTGGTAGTTTGTTATTAAGTATCGTTACTTAATTTTGATGCATTACTTTTACAAGGGAAATTTTTCCCATTCAGACTTTTTATTCACTGTTTATTATCAGATAGTCGTATTACTAGAATGACATCCATTAAACTCTATGATTCTTATAATAAATTCAAAATATTTATAAAAGGAAAAAGCAACACATAACACATCAGTAAGGAATGCTACTCTATTATCAGAGCTAAAACTAAACTGAAGGTACGTTATTCCTTAGTGTCTAATCTGCTAAATCTTTACTGTTTTTTCTTCCAGACAGCTTGGTTAAAACTTAGCCATAAAAAGTAGTGTAATTCAAAAACTTACAATTACCTAGGTTTTTTGTGTTTGTACACTTATTAAGTTTACTTCTTGCAGATGGTCTATGGTAAGTTCCAATTACTTCTAAAACAGAATCCAAGATCAATAGCTGATAGATTTACAATTTGCAGCAATAATTAATTGGAAAAAAAAAAAAAAAAAAAAAGAAAGAGGAATATAAGTAGATTTATACTGCAGTTAAATACAATCAAACATGAATACAATCAATCACAACCTCTCATCTGCCAATTCCCTTCCATAATTAAACTGAGACACATGCTGTCTGTGAACAGAGATAAAACAGACAAGGTAAAAGGTGTTCTGTTTTGATTTCTTAGCTAAGTGGTTGCTCCATTCACTGCAGGAATTCAGACTTTAAGTATCCACTAAAAAAATGCCTCACTTGGAAGCCCTTTCCAGGGGTCCTCACCAAAATCTTGGTGCAGCAGGCAGTGCCATGGGAATTTCTCAGCATCACGTATGGTGAAGCTACTTTCGTGCCTGCAAACTGATGGAGGGTTCAGTGTAAGTCTGAGTTATAGCTAAATAGTCCCCTGAGCAGAAATTTTGCTTCTAACCAGTTTTAAAAGCCAGTGAAGTCATGCCTATGCATATTCCTGCAGACCAGGCTCTACTTCTTGGTTGTGTGCCCAGATGAAAAAACCCTATCCCGTATTTGAGGGCAGAGGTACAGTAAGAGCTGTTAAATATAGTAAGCTGAAACACAGGCAGTTCCATCTGTATACCTATATATATATATATATATATACATATACACACATATATATTTTTTCTCATGTAGATGGAATTAATTTCAATGACTTAATCTTGTTTGAAAGTGTTTGAGATGTGGAAACTTTGGAGGTTTCATCAGCTTTGCAAAATAAGATGTATGGTCCTATAGCTGCTGAATGAAGTGGAATAGATATGTGGTTGTCTTAGTGACACTAGAGTTCAAATCAAGTTATACTACAGAAGAAATTATTTTTGATAACTAGTTCTATTTTAGCTTGAAATTCAATTATATGAGCTAATTTTAGGAGTTTAGCTAGTTAATAATTGTTAATAATTAACTAATTAATAATAAAGGCTAGATAATAGTAAAGAGATTTTTCTCTCCTCAAGTGTGATTACAGGGCACAATGAATACAACTGTGCTATTCTAATGAAGCTAGCTGTCTGCATGTCCTGGAATCAATGATTCTTGTTGTCAATGTTTTTATATCGTTACTGATTTATTCTAGCGAGAGTTGCACATATATTACCAGAAATAATCTTTCCGTATTGAATAGAGGACTTAATATTTCTTATAAGAACTTATTAAACCTCAAAGTTAGACACTTGATATCAAGCAAATGCTTAATGCTTTGAAAAATAGAAATAAATAGAAAAGTGTTCATAAATTTTGCAGACTGAAATCATAAGAAAAAGTATAAGATTTTGAGAAAAGTAGGTTGAGAAATTACATTGAGGTAAGAAGATTTTATTAGCTGGATCTCAAGTGATATGTATCAATATAGATATCTACATGTGTATGTGTTTTTATTTTAATGGTAAACAAAGTTCTGGCAATCTTCAAACAGATTTTTTTTTCTTTTTGAAAGGAGATATTTTCATTTTTTATTGTGAAATGATTTTCTCTTTCTAATAACTTGAATTTCTGTAAGTTGTGTTTTGAATTGTTGATATAGTACACTGAAAGTGCAAAGTCTGACCTTAAGACAGCTTTTAGAGTCACTTATAATGACTCATTCTATCAAATTTTATTCTTAGAAAATGAAGATTTTTTGAATTAAAGGACTTTTTTTACTAACTGGAAATAAAAAAGAATATGTAAATTTTAGGATCCTTTGTACACCAGATTTTTTATTTTGTATAAAATTAACTAAGCCTGTTGGAACATAAAGGCCAATTTTAGCAGAAAATCCGTTTTGATGCCTACTATAAAAGGTGATAGTGCGTACCTGATCCAAAAATGAAATGACATGTTTGACTGCATCACATCATGTCAAATTGCATTACATTCCACAGATGGCAGGGTGCAATGTTATACAACACCGTGTAAGAGCCAGTGACGAGTGTCATTCTTGCTTCTCTCTCATTAGACTTCTATTAGATTTATGGTAGTGTTGTACCAACTGTAGAGTTGTACCAACTCAATGAATTGCTTGAGCCAAGCCTTTGCTGAAACACAGACAACAAGCAGCAAACTGCTTGCCGACAGTGGCTGATATTTTCTCAGCCTTGTGCGTTCACATTATTATGAATACTTGCTGGCAAGAACCCTGTGAGAAGTCGAGCAGTTGCCCTGCTCTGTGCTGTCCACTCAGCAAAAAGCCTCAGGTTTATTAAGGACTGACATTGTGAACACGTAGGTGTACCTCATGTCTAGAAAAAGTCACTTCTGAATTAGAGAAACACACACACCCCTTCTTTAAAACAGCTGCTTTTCAACTATGGACATGGGTGATGCCACAGTCAGATTTCGATGTGGTCTTAGAATATTAGCCTTTCCTAGGCTCCTAAGAAACTTTCTTGCTTTTCACAGTACATAGAGTGGTTGCATAAGGAAATCAGCAGGATTCAGTACGATAATCTATTTACATTTCACTGCATATAGTAAATAAAGATAATTTTTTTATCAGTTGAAAGTTGTAAAGTTTCTTTTAAAAAGATTGTTGTAAAAGCTTAGGAGAGAAAAACCTTTCAACTTATTACTCTCTTGCCTTCTTCTATTGCTAGGATGAGAGCAAGGGGAATTGGGGGCAGACGAAAAGGGTATTTGACTGGGACTTTTTACAGGATTTGATTATCTATTTAATCTTGTCTTTTTCTTCTATAGCTCTATCTGCCAGATGAGTGATTTTTCATTTTCTAATACAATTTCTAGAGAAGAAGTTTCATAGAGATAATGAAGGATAGAATCTCAAAAATATACTTCAGAGGAGACATGACAGGAGAAATATCTATTTAAACTACTAAACAGGTTTCAAAGTGTATGTCCTACCAAGTTAGTTGAGAATTGAGAAGACATGGAAAAAAATTTCTGTCTTTTTATGGGCAATATTCCAATGGGATAAATTAATCTTGCATGAGAATTTGGCTTTATAAACAGCAGATTGAAAATACTTCTCGAAATGTTCTAAAAGGTCAATTAACATCACTCTCCTTGTTTTACTGACTTCTAAGCAGAACCCCTTTCCAACACAAGTAATTGTTACTGGGCAAGATATATCAAGAAATTAGTGGATCTAAATGAAGAGATGCTTTGCCTGTTTGAAGAGATGCTTTGCCTATTTTTAAAGAGATGTAAAAGTCGGTTAAAAATGCAGGTAATGTTGCTCCTATTTTTTTATATTACAATGTCCCTGTGTCTAGGAGAAATGCTTATGGCACAAAACCTCAGGTGCTGTACAACACACTTAAAAGCGGATCATGTTGCAGTGAGTTTCCAATTCAGTAATAATAAAAGGAATCACTAGTGGGAAATATCAGGAAATAGTGTGGCCATAGTGGTCAGCTGGATTGACAGTGGTTTGTAGCTGTAACCCAGATGTCATCACTGTTACGTCTGGCAAGTGTCACAGGAAAAATATTCTCAGAGGAATCTGAGAAGAACAATGCCACTGCTTAGGGGATATTGATCCAAGTATCTTCCTAAACATGACGCATAATAAGGAAGGAAAAAAAAAAAAGGTACCAGGTTGAAAATGTAATAACTGGATGAGGGAGTCAAGGAAAAGATTCTTTTGGATATGAACAGAACATGATTGAAATCATTAAGAGATGCTGTGAGATAGGATTTGCGAAAGCTCGCCTATGAATGATCTCCCTGTATGTGTGTGTAGAAGGTGCTGTGCTTTAGACATCAATGGGCAAGAAAATGTGGACATAGTTTGGGATGTAAGATCCCAGAGAGAAGAGCATGGTGAATTTGGTAAATGGGTTAGCAGTTAAGAATAAGTGTTCAGATTTTTTGCTTCCACCTCAGATTCTATTTATTTATAGATAATGGTCAAATATACTCTCAGGCTCTATTATAGAAGACTAAGCAATGATAGCAGAAATTAGTGGAACTAATGGACATTGGCACAAGAAGAGTGGGTATGACTCAAGAATGAATAAAATCTACTTGAAATCTATTCCAACAGCCATGTGCTGGGCCATTTCAGTTCTGGTCATGACAGGAGAAAGAAAAACCTAATGCTTTTATAATGCTTTTATAACTGAACTTTGTTAGTTTATGAGGGCACGATATAATGTGACAGCAGGGGACTCCACTCAGTCCTATAGATCACTTTCAGGCTTTTGTCCATGTGATAGCCTTAGGATAGTGTTATTGTTGCCATGGACTGGAAAAAAAAAAAAGCTGACAGATTTTAGGAAAAAGCTAGAGCTCTGATTTAGAATCTCCACTTGACTACAGTGAGTGCGAAGGCAATTTGTGGATAGCCACCATCGAGATGGTGGGGAAAGTTTACACTGTTTAGCATGAATTACGACATTCCTCTGATTTTGACTCCTTAATCTTTCTATATTTTTAAGCTTGAGGTACTATGCTGTTAACAAATTCTGTACAGAAATTCATACTCATCACTGTGAAAATACTTGATTTGTTGTCTATCTATTTAATTCATAAAGTCTTTCTTCACTTTGCTTTGGTGCCAACACTCCTTTTAAAATATTTTAGGAAAATATGAATATTAAAATAAGTCTGCTAAAGAGGAATGTTAAACATTTTTTCGTTTTCTTGGCTGCCATTTGAAAATATATATTTGTGCTTCATTGATTATTTTAGGGCTGGGGAGGAATCTGAATTTGAATCAAATGTCTCAAGTATTCTCATAAATCTTCTCTAGAAAGAAGTCTAACCACAGTGAGACACAAAGAAAACTCTGAAAGATTCAGGATCATGAGTCTACACAGAGAACCAGTAGCACTAAGGAGAACTGGGCTTGAAGTGCTGAAAGAAAATCAAATGTTTGAATCAGCTCTTAATAGGTGAATGCAATGCTTTTGACTCAGTAGGTGCTATTAAATTAGACTGCCAGTCCCTGAGGCAGCTGAAAATCATGTCAGCAGTATTAAATATGGTGAAATTATGCTGTTTAAAAAATCCTCATAAACTACAGCCTTAGGTTATTGCTATGTGATGCAATGAATTGATCTGTAAGTCTCTGCCAGAAGATCAAACTGATTTCTATGTATATTCAGGGGACTGGCAAGAAAACTAATGCCATATAATGTTATCATCAAAGAACTCCATAAGCAAAAGTGAGGACAAATGACTAAGAGATGAATAGCTTATGAGAGCTGAAAACCATTGCTTACAAAGGTGAGAGGACCAGACCACTGCACTGAAATTCAGTCAAGACAGTAGGTGATCAGGTAACATTTCTCCTAACCAAGTGCAGCAGTTACCTAACACCATTACTACCACATTTAGAAGAAATTTATCATGGCTTGCTTATATGAAAAAAGAGGAAATCTTCAATAATTAACTGTATTTATTTTATCCTCATATTAAGAAAAACACTAGTTGCCTATCATCTCAAATCATACAGATATAATATCCTATATAAAAAAAAAAAAAAACTTGATCACATGTTATACTGATTATGTATTTTTTCCTCTGGCAATATCAATTGATGTGACTAGTTTGAGGGAGGAAAAACAACTGGATGATCAAATAAGAAAAATAAATGTATGAATAAATAAATAAATAAAATGGATCATTGCTGTAAAGTGAATGTTCCTTTACAATGCAGCAATATCCAGGAGAAGTAAATGAAGTATCTGAGGAAGTAATACTTTACATTAATATCCAAGGAAGAATTCAAGGATCATTAGGCTCTAAGTTACACAGCTGTATATAATAGGTACAATGAAGTTTCAATTCTATTTAAGTAAGAGTGAACATTTTCAAAAATGTTAGTGTTATGGACATTTTATGCATAGTATTTACCCTGATGGGCTCATAAACAACAAAAAGAAATAAGGTCAAATAGCATGGCATCATTCTTCTCCTATTTCTTCTGTCTTCACAGGGTATAAGCCTCATCTCTATGCAGGTTTGTTGCAAGCATAACACATTTAGACAGAGGCAAGTGGAGTCGAAAAATCAGAAAAGGTTCATGGTCAGAGGGATCTATCAGGCATAAGAGATGGAGAAAAACAATAAACACTACTGCTTTTTCATCAGTAGATACCTGTCAATAGCAATGGCGATGCCTCATCAAGCAGAAAAGCATCATGTGGGCATGGGATCCACTCCATCAGAAATGACTCCCATGTTACTGAAGTGTAACAGCATCAGAAATGACTTAAACACGTACATGAGGTCTGAGTTTCTTAGTGTATCTGGAGAGAAACTTTTTTGGAAGGGATGGTTCTTTTCAGCATGAAGGCTATTACTATATGCTACATAGGTCCACGATCCTTGAAAATCATTCATAATTTGGGGGCACCAATGATAATCAGGATTGCTGGATTCCTTAGACTACCAAAATATTCTCAGAAGAACTTCTATTTTTCTTTTAAAATATGAGATATATATTCTCATTTGATAAGATAGGAAGAGACAGCATCTCGAGCTGTTTCATCACAGTCATCCTGCTGTACCTGGTGCTCTTCCCCATGACACGGAGGAGGATGCTGAGGACTTATGCTTTCGGCACCTTGACAGCTAGAGCTGAGGGAGTATTCAGCATTGTTTTGGAGATTGATACTTTTTCACAAAGCTGGAGGAGCAAGAGAGCAAATAGTATATGTAGGAACGTGTTTTATCTGTTTTATAATTTGGAATTTTGTGGTCCCAGTGCTCAGCACTACCAGCTCCCCCCACTAAATATTCTTTCTACCTAGCACATTAATGGTTTATGCATGAGAATATTCATTAAGGAGTTGATATTTCCTTTTCTTCTCTCTCATGGACACCAAACTGTCATTACTGCATCACACAATAGCTCACAAAGGTACAGCACTGTTGCCAGGCAGGCAAGAACAATCTCCCTGTCTCAGTCCAAGGCTCTCCTATGACAAGGAGAAATTGAGTAGTAGTTTGAGGTGCAGACCCTAACAGCAATAGTATAGGGATAACATTGACTAATCATCACCTTCACTTATAGTAAAACTTTTACTGCTTGCTTGATTGCCTAGTGGTTTTGAAATCTTAGAGATATATTTATTTTAACTCGTAGGAGAGCTGGATTTATGTTAGATCCCAAAGTGTTCTGATGATTGTTTTATGGAAGGATACAGATCATTTATTTTTGCAAGTAACAAGCGGAGTTTCTGCACTCTATCTCTGTACTGCTAAACATGATAGGGGAGATGTGTTAATATGATGTCTGACTGGATAGCTATAATTTACTATAGTTTGTGCAAATTCAGAACTGCCTGTAAGTGAACTAAAAAACTGCACTACAAAATAATCCCACATGTAATGTTCTGATAATTAAACCCCTTTGACAATTACATCATACATTATCAGGATTAGCCAGATCCATTACTCATCACTGGTGCCTTGGACAAAACAAAGCTGGTACGCTAGGGACTGTCAGCTGAGCAGATGCTCCTATGGAAGAAAGCAGCCAAATACTGTTTATGTAATATGAGCACTAGTATGTTGGAGAAAGATATTTCTTCAGCTTGCAAATGTTCCTGGAGTTTAGAAACTATGAAAGGGAAAGAACTGCAAGCATAGTGCTAACTATTTAAATACCAATTCCTTTGTATGTTTTGCTAGCTTGCTACAATTATGCTTGGCTAAAATCTTTATGTACATGTATGTAGACATATATATAAAAACAATATATAAATACAAAGCGCATAGTTTTCTATTAAAGAATTAAAGACAACAACCCATAAAAGAGGGGAAATCTGAAAAAATGTTTCCCTTCTTTCCAAATATAATAAAATTTACTTCTTTAGTTATTGCAAGGGAATACTACGCTAATTATAGAAGTTTCTACTGGAGAATAAAGATACAGTGTGTAGAGATATTCTTACTGGCACGCTAGCAGGTTGTTTTAACGGCAAGATATTGGGCAAAAGCTGATAATGACAGGGTCTTATTGTTTTACATTGCTGTTGTATTCTTCTGCAACAAAAATTGCTAGAGTGAGAGGATTCCGAGGACAGAAACTTATCTCCTCTCCCTGCTCCCACTAGCAGTCCCATGCTTATTTAAAGGTGTGGAAAGCACAAGTCTGAATGCGGTAATAACATCCTTCCTGGTTTTGTGCAAGTGGAAACCTTCCAAACAGCTTTTTACTTTCTTAAGCAAAGTATTTTATCCAAATGTCTGATGGAGCCTGTGGTAAAGCATATAGGTCTAAGTGGCCTGTTCCAGCTATTGAGTGTAATTCAGGAAGATTTCTTAAGATTCAGGATGATTCAGGAGTGAGTCCTCAGGGTAACTCAAGAGCTCAGAGGTGATATCTTATTCTGCCCCATCCTGATGAGAATATGCAGTCATCTTCACAGAACAGCTGAGTGCTCTCTGGCTGAAACTTCCTTTCATTTATTTATTTATTTATTTATTTATTTATTTATTTATTTATTTTGGCGATTTTGAAGTAACCTTAGTCACTTGGATTGCAGAGAAATTAAAGAAAATAATTCAATGTAGTTTTAAAATTATTCTAATGAGAATTTTCCTTTTAAAAATCAATACTTTTGTTTGTCATAATGAAAAATGATCATTGCCAGTCTCTTGCCCTCTAGCAGTCTGACAAAAACTGAGTGCACTATGGAAACTGGTTTATGAGCTTTGATAGATAAACTGTAGCATTTGAAGCTTCTATGTCTTGTTCCAGATTAAGGGTGGGAAAACTTCCCTCAGACTGGTGTCTTTAACATAAAATTATCTTCATACATACAGTAAAACCGACTGTGAACAGCATTTACTGATGCGCTGCTTTATGCCCAATTTCTTAGGTCCTATCCAGAGGTAGAAGAACATGGGTGAGGAATATTTGGTGAAGAAATAGGGGCATCTTTGCCATTACTTATTAAGCTCTGACAGATCTAGTTTCTTTTACAAGAGCTCAGATCTTGTTTTCTGACTGTTCTTGTGTTCTCCAGTCATCAATTGTCTTACAATTATTGTAGAGCTCCCTCTTCATGTTTACAGATGACATAATTGTGCTGTTAATGACAAGGCAAGGATGATGGAGGGAGATGGAAAATGATCAAACCGTTCCTCTAAATATGAGTAATATCTTGTAATACTTTGATTGAAAAGTCTTTATTAACTTTATGACTAGAATCAGTATTGTTGTAAAAGCATGTGCTCATACTGCCTTTTCTAGACACGCTAATAACACTAAGATAAAAGAAGGGAAGTTTATTCTGCCTCTCCAAAATGAGTCATTTTATTTGGTTCTTCCGAATATTTGGATTATGATAGCTTGGGATATGAATTGGTCACAGATTCCCAAAACTTTGCATCTTATATTATGGAGGACTGGTTATTACTGGAAGTTTGCTTTTCGTCTGTTATTTAGATTCCCCTTTCATTGCTTGTTTTTAATTCTGATCCCTTATGCAGTTTGTCCAATATCACTTTCCAGTTCTGTGTTGGAATACATGCCTTGGGCTCAGTTACATAAAACGTTGCACAAGATCCTACCGTTCACCACTATCCTGGTGAATCCTACTGTTCACAGAGAGAAAATCCAAATACACAGAGACTGTTTGGTGCAACCTCATAAGATCAGTTACCAGAAATACCAACAGCAAAGAAGAAGAGCACGCAGGTTTTAGAAGCTGATTGCATTAGGGACATGAATCACAGACTGATTTCATTTACTTCAGGGAAGGCATGTACTCCAAGTCTGGAATTTACACTCCGCATAGTTGATGGAGAGAGGAATACGTCTTCAGAAGGTTATTTTTCCATCCCAATATAGGCATCTCAAGCAGGTAGAACGAGTCACTTGATTGGATGTGGCTCTCTCTCTTCACTGACTATAGGGAGGTAGCTAATAAGCTAGACAACTAACTTGCAGGTGACTTCCATGGACAAATATTGAATGTTTACATAAAAACATAGAGTGGGAAAGAGAAACATTTCTGAATGCTTTACAAAAAACACATATTAATGAGATTTCAGTTAAAACTTCATTAAAAAAAAAAAGCTATATTTAAAATGGTGTAAATTAGCTATTTTAGTAATGGGCTAGTGCTAGTTGCAGGATGATATGCTTGAAAACTGTCTTTTTCTGCACCCACAGAATCGAGAGGAAGACATATATCTACAGTATGGTCACCAGCTTGTTTAATTTTAGACTATTGCTGAAAAAATTTGCCTTTGAAATATGCAATGTAAGACACAGAACAAGACATGTGCCCTGTCCTAAGCAGGAAATTCGCACAGAACAAGCACAGGTTGTCCAGGGGAGATCCATAACCAAGGCAATAGGCTGGTCCTGTAACCCACAGTGGGGATTTTTCTCTCATCTTCACAAAGCAATTAAAGCTGCAGGTTTTATCTCAGTTTTCATAAAAAAACTTGGAGACTTGAAGAGTCTCCAAGAATAAGTATAGAAGCTGATGTGTTCAATTCCTTTGCACTTTTTTTTCTGTTTGTTTTGTTTTGTTTTAATCCAAAGTGTGTATGGCACTGCACTTCACTAGGCAAATACCAAAGTATGAGAGAATACCTGATTACTCAGGAGCTCTGTTGTATCGTTCCCACCTCACAGATAAGCAAACCGAGACATGGAGAATTTTCGGATCTCCTGAGGGTCTTCTGTGTTAGGCTTCTCTTCAAAGTCTGAGATTATCCCCTGGCAGGATTAGGAAGGAATATTCACCAAATACACTGCATTAGTGAAAGCTGCAGCTGAGAACTGCTCCCTTCCCTTCCCCATCCCCTTGGTGTAAACGCAGACTGCAAGGTTAGGGGTGTCCAGAGAAGCAATGCTCCCTTCTCCAGCTTCCTCAGCTCACCCCATTGCTTTCTTTGCATTTCTAGGTTGACAGAAAGTAAGCTTTTTAAAAGGCAAACAGAATTAAAGCAGAAGCAAAGTAGATTTCCTGGGGCTTCTTTCCATTTAAGCCTGGCTGCTACACTGCGTATTCATTCACATGCAGAATGAGTTTATCGCCTTGTTGCTTGGCACAAGGTTAAGCTTGGGAAGAGAGGAAGTTAAATCCTTTGCAGCTCCTATAGTGGCATCTCCAGGGGAAAAGCAAAGTGTTAGATTTCCAAGCAGAGCCAAGGTTGAGGGCATTGCCCTGGTCGTTTGCAGGCACCCACGGTGCAATGCTGTGCTGTGCACCTCACACCTACATGGCATGGGAGATGCAGGCAGGCCCAATTAAAACCATGACTGCAGGGTGTTGCCAGAAAGAACAGGTTAGTGCCTGCAATTAGACTCCCTGCTAATTATGTGGTAAGATTTCTTTTTCTAGTGGTTAATTTGTTTCCCAGTCTTCTTGTATACCATTGAGTGTATCTGTGTGTGCACTGAGGAAGCAGTGCTGTAAAAACGCCTTTTTTTTCTCTTTTGTCTACTTCCTTTTCCTCTTGGCCTCTCCCAGAGCTTGGACCATAAGCCATACTTATTTTATATCTTTGTATTTTTATTATCACAGCTCTGATTTGCACCAGCACCTTTGAGAGAGCTTTCCTGGCCCTGCCCCAGGTCTGCGCTGGCCGTCTGGTGCTCATCAGCAGAGGTCACTGCGGGCCTCACAGCCACTTAGCTGTGTGTTGATCTTAAGTCCTTCAGTAAATTCAAGACTGTTATGGATAATTTTCTTTTTATTGTTGTCCTTTAATTAAGCAGAAAATGATAAATTGTTTATGTCTATTGTTCAGGCTACAAATATGCACTGCCTGGTTCATTAGCATTACTATATGACATATAAAAAGAATGGAAAGGGATAGATTAATGGAGCTGCATGCTGATCACAGTTTTGCTTGGAAACCTCAGATATCTGCAATCTGACAGCCATTCACAGACTGCTATCTGGCCTGATCAGATGTTGCTGAGCTGTGACCAAAACGCAGCAGCTTTTTTTTTCCTTTTAATACACATTTTTCAAAATTATTCATTAAAGAGATTATTGATCATTGCTGTGCAAAATATAAAAAAATGACAGAGCTACTAAGCTAATTCCCCCAGTATGAAAAAGAATAATAAAATACAGGAAAAGATCATTAGACAAAAGAAAAACAAAATTGCCTTCTACAAAGCACATTAGAATATTAGTCAGAAGAACTGTAGCCATAACACAAACCACTGTTTTACCTGATGCAGGCAGGTCTTTGGGAGAAACTGATTGCAGGACACTTACGGCTCTCTGGAGGTGCTCTACCCAGACAGAAAAACTCATATGTATCATGTTGTGCTGGTAACATTTTCCTTCCATTTATATTAGCCATACTCGTAACCTTTCTTCCTTAGCGTGATGAGATTCCTCTCATGTATGTTTTCCTATTGAACACCAGGGATGCACAAAAGCATTTATATCAACAGGAGGAGAGCAGAAAATTATACTGTTTTCATTTTGTCATGTTCATTTATCCTTGTGTAAATGAAGAAATGAGGAAAGTGATAAAAGAAGCACAGCAGCGGAAAAAGCGAGTTTTAACAAGGATGAGCATATATGTAGTTATATATGCATATATGCATTTTTTTAACATGTTAACAATTACCTGCTTTTATTTCGTCCATTCCCCATTTCATAAAACTCCTTTCCTCACTAATGTGCCTCTTTCTGAGGCTGCCAACAGTGAATCCAAATGGCCTATTAATTGCGAAGTCAGCCGTCAGTTCTCCTTTCCTGCCTCTATTTAGTTTGGCAAACCTTTAAACGACTTGCTTCGGTGATTGTGTAGGGATTCTGCACTGCTAAAATTGACCTCAGATCACATAACTTGAGCTTAATTCAACCTTTATAGTATTTTCTAGAAGAGAAATTGTCATATTTCCTTCAATACAAGAAGACTGGGAATGTACGTCTGATAATGATGTACTAGAAGAGCAAGGATCCAGAGTCAAGTTTAAAATCTGATGGGCAAAATACAGACTAACACTGTAAGATATATGAAATTTAACGGGTATTTCCAAGCTCAATTCCATAATTACAATCAAGGAATTATGATTGTTGAGTAGACATATGCTTTTGTTGTTCAAGTTGAAGACATGTAAGAATAAAATGTGATTTTTGAAGTATTCTTTTCCTTGCTTTCCAGATCCTTTGCACACAGTTCCATGCTATTGGGTAAAATTGCTTAATGTACCTAAACAAGTTTGGGTATTTATTTATTAGAGAGCATTACAGTTTTAACCCATGCTGTAGAACTGTATTCTAAGCGGAGAAATAAAAGTAATGTTTTATGGCACTTCTCTTACAACATAGATGACAATTCCTTGATCTAATTCATTTTGGATTACTTTTAAAATTCTTGCCTTTCCTCAAACTCTCTCAATATCTTTCTTTTTCTTTT
The DNA here is from genome assembly GCA_013398315.1 of Nothoprocta pentlandii. Classification (NCBI taxonomy): domain Eukaryota; kingdom Metazoa; phylum Chordata; class Aves; order Tinamiformes; family Tinamidae; genus Nothoprocta; species Nothoprocta pentlandii. Next base: position 2,380,125 of record VZSG01000002.1, read on the forward strand.
TTTCTTTTTCTTTTTCTTTTTCTTTTTCTTTTTCTTTTTCTTTTTCTTTTTCTTTTTCTTTTTCTTTTTCTTTTTCTTTTTCTTTTTCTTTTTCTGTTTTTTTTTTCCAAAAATGGTTTATAATGCTATTTGGAATTTCCCTAAGGCAGCAGGGAAGTGACTGAATTTTTACTAGTGAAATACAACTCCTATATACACCTAGATCATGCAATTTATTACTGCAGTATCTACTGACATTTCAGTTTGCTTTTCACTCAGGCCACTGTTTTCTTGCTTGCCACAAAATTGCATGTTACTGTGTTCCCAAGATCTACTGTAGAGTGAATGAAAGAAAACGACAGTACAGATACAAGCCAGTCCTAGCACATGGGATAGGCAGCAAATTTTTCTCTCTGGTCTCGGTATCAACAATATTCTTGAGTAATTGGGTTTAAACCTGGCCTTGCCTGGACTCTTGAGTAAATTAGACTGCAATGAATACTTCCCTGAAAATATTTCAACATTTAAATAAAATATTGAATTTCAAGTATTGTGATATTTTCCCAGCATGTGTGGGAAAACATATGAAAAACTTTGAAAAGCTAAAAAAAATTCTATATTTACAGCTTCCATGATAAGTTAGATGAGATAGGTATTATGGGAAAAAAAAAAGTCCACATTTAAACAAACAAACAAAAATACATTTCCTCATCAGTCATTCTTGCTTCACTTCCAAATGCTTGTATAAACAAAAAGAAATAGGCAATCTCTTCTACTTGTAATTAGATATTTTAAATATTATTCTTATGATTATATATTTTATATACAATAACAGCAGTGGTGGCCTATTTAGACTGCTTTTTTCCCCTCATGTTCAACTCTCTTAGGAAAATGTTCTCTAACTGAGTTGTAAAAAATCTCCTCTTTTCCTTCTGCTGATAGGAAAAAAAATGGAATCAAACAGCTGAAAGGAGAAAATTCACCCATAAAAGCAGCTTTGCTCCCAAGGTCGTTTTAGCTTAGGAGAACCTCCATGTTCTTTCCTGTTCCTCCTACCATGACTTCCCACAGGGTATTTCTGTCTCAAAGACTTCAAAATAAATAAATAAGCACCACTGTAAGTCCTCATTCGTAAAACAATTCACAGAATACAATACATATTTATTTAATGGCACTCAGTATAGTTTGGTTTACTTTATTCTTTGTTATTGGGGACATTCAGCTCACTGAACAGCACAGTGTTATGCACAATAACTTACACTTATCTGCTGTCTGTTAAAAGTTAATGCAGTTTATCTATCTACAAGCATTGCTCTGTGATGTATGGGCTGAGTCCATCCATCCCTATAGTGTCAATCCATCCCCATCCATCCCTATAGTCTCAAAAACTTGCCTGCTAATAGTGTAGATAATTTTGCTGTTTTTGCACAGAATGTTTACCTGCTTTAGAAAGGCTGCTTGACCGCTTGACCCATGATATTAGTGGGTAACTAAGATGCAGAGAATGTCTTACTTAAGAGTGAAACCATTTGGGCTAATACCATTAGGTACTTTTCCATTTTCATTTTGAATAAAATGCTATTTAGATGAACCAAGACTTAAGTAGCAGCTTATCAAGGAAGTAAGATGTTTCTTTTCATGTATGGGGAAGATTAGAGTGAGGAAGAGAATGCCTAAAATAAGGGTTTCTACTCTTTAGCTTAGGATAGAATTTACATCTCTTCTACAATATGTGATATAGTTTATAGACATGCCTATTTCTTTGGATACTATCTTTTAAGTCTTACATATAGACATATGCTCAAAAATAACCTGTCATAGCTATGGTTTTATTGTCATTTAACATGAATATAACCTTTCCTCTCTAGGTGTATAAAAGCTGGAATTACAAGCCACAGTCCCTGTTGAAGATGAATGGATAGCTGTAAATCAGTGGCCCTGTAAAGGGCTTGTTTAATATTTTTGTCAAGGTGAGTTTTCGCTTTTTCTTTTCCCCCAGCCCTCCATGTTGTTGAAGCTTCTGTAGTAGTGTGAATATGCTCAAAATGCTAAATCTGTTTTTTAGTTTTGTTTTGCTTTGTTTTGTTTTTCAGAAAAAAAAACTTAAGCTAACATTTTCTTCCAGAGGTTTGGAAAAGCCTTTCATTTCACATTCTGATCTAAAACACTTTAATTATTTCACTGTGTTATTATTTTATCCATGATCTGTTACTACTTCTCTAAAATTGTATCAGTTAACCAAAAAGAAAACAATCTCAAGCCTTTACAGGGAAAATACTGTGTAAATGACCAATTTGTCTGTCATTTTGTCCACCATTTGTTGGTGGTCAGCGATAGGACGAGGGGTAATGTCCATAAGCTGGAGCACAGGAAGTTCCGTCTCCAGGTGAGGAGGAACTTCTTTCCTGTGCGGATGACAGAGCCCTGGAACAGGCTGCCCAGGGAGGTTGTGGAGTCTCCTTCTCTGGAGGTCTTCAAAATCCACCTGGATGCCACCCTGTGCCACATGCTGTAGGTGTGCCTGCTTGAGCAGGAAGGTTGGACTAGATGATCTCTAGAGGTCTGTTCCAACCTTGAATATTCTGTGATTCTCACATCAAAACAGTCTTATCATATTTGTTTTTCTCATGCAGCAGTACTGTAGAATGTGATTAAATCATAATACATATTAATTTAAGACATTCATATTCTAAAAGTTTTTAAAGGAAAATATAACTGAATTTAACTTAGTACTATGGACTATAGTACTATCAGTGAAGTAGGCAATTTGTCTAAATCTTCAGTCTTTTCAGAAAATGGCATTATAAGGATTTAATCTCATCTGACAGCACGAATGATATCTGGTTTATCTACATATTCAAGTTAGTTTATATGGGTGTGCTGATAGGTTATGATGATATCCACAAAATTACTTCTAACTAGTTAGGTACTTGGAGGTAACATTCACGTGTGATCACTGTGGGGTGAGATTCTGGTCTCATACTTGCTGCCATGCTAAATTTAATAAGGATATATAGGTACATTTCAGAATGGAGTTAGTCTTGTACTTCTTCCTTTTTTAATACTTTGATTTCAAGCATTGATTTTCTTTTAGATTTAAGCAATCTTATTATCATGAGGCTGCATGCAACACTGTGGGGGGACCTAAGGTAAATGACTATTCCTTCAACACATGACATGATATATTTAAGGAAGAGGACTGAAAACGAAAGGGAAGACTAGTCCTCTTGGACTCATCTATAAACGTTTCTTTAAAAACTAGTTTAAAGCTGTATCATACCCAGATATTAATTTATTTGGCTACAATGCCAAATGGCCATTGTATGACATTCTCTATAGTAGTATGACATTCTCTATGAAAAAGAATCCCTGAATTATTCGAGCTAAAGAAAGTCTTCCAAAGAGGAGTCAAACACATCTAGCTTCAACCTTAACCTATTATTCTCATTATAAATTGGTTTCATAGGTTTAGGAGACTGGTTTTTAAAATGTTCTACATGGGTGACAGAAACGTAATAAGGTGTATAGACTGTGATTGAATGATGCTTTATCCTTCAGGTCTTTCAAGTCAGACTGATGATCTTTTGCCTTTTACAGTGAGACATGTTGCCAATTTTTGTATGTCCTTAAAGCTTTCCTGTGAGACCTTTCCAATCTATAACATCCTTGAAATGTGCTCATAGGAAAGGAGTTAGTATTCCAATAGACTTTGCACTGCTGCCAAATACAGATGCAATGTGACCTTCCTGCTGCTACTTCACCTTCTGTAATTATACACCCAGGGATCGCCTTTTTAACTCTAACATTGCAATTGCAGTGGTAGCATCAACAATTCCTTCTCAAAGGCCTCGTCTAAGCTTACCTGCAAGAGAACACCGGGAGACACCATGGATTCTGGTCCTTGGATAAAAAGGTTGTATGCTTAGATTTCACCTGCATGAGGGCAGGGAGATAGGAAATGGCTGATGGATATGCAACTGGCATACTACTGGTGAGCCAGGATGTGCACCTGCACTTGAGAATTCAGAGACACTTCTAGACTTCACAATTTAAGTGCAATCAGACCAAGTTCTTTACAGTTATTTCTTATATTCTTTGATTCTGAGCATATTTCTTAGATTGCTTAGTCCTAGTTAAGAAAAACTCTGTTCTTTGCCCTCTGCTTTGTTAGAAACAAAAGAATTCAATGGTGGCATGGGTTTATTATTCATACTGTGTCATCTTTATCAGTCGTGATCCTGGCTTTAATTTGTATCACTTAAAAAATTCTCTAAAGTCTAAATATATAACTAGGAAAAGAGTTATTTAATAATTACTATGTGTTAAGTCTTAAAATGTACCAAAGCATAAGTTTTTAACCATTTTTGGAGTATGATGTCCATTTTAAGTTTCTTTAATTTAAACAGAATATCCTCTGCTACTAAGTCAGATACTGGCAGAAATGTTAATACTGTTGCATTTATTAGCTAAACTTAAAATCTTTCAGACAAAAATTGCAAGTTAGTTTGACAAGAGTTGCTTTTATAATTCCTTGTTGATTGGCATTAATTGCATTCTATATCTTTAATTCTTTATTAATCAAATCCCATATTATGCATTACATTATTTTGCCTGCTTCTCTCAGTCTGGCAGCCCTATAATTACCTAGGTTATGCCAGTTAAATATTTTAAGAAGATTCATGTCTTTTGGAACTTTCATAGTGTCCAAAGTTATACTGATAATGACCAGTAATGTTCCAGATAGCTCCACTTTGTAATATTTATTTGAAAGTTTTATTATGTAAATTATCCAGAACTACTGAGACAATTTTTTTAACTATTATTACATGTGTCCTTGCTCATGATTGAAATAAAAATCACCATTCAAATATCATCAACCTTTTCCCAACGAAAGAAGAGATTTACTTATTGAACACTTCTGTTTTTCCAAAATTCCTACTATTTTTAATGAGGATTCTACCTGTTTTGATAGTGAAACTGTTCCATTGATGATTATTTTGTTTCTAAGAAAAAGCCTCTCCATTCTTTTGCTATTACCTGTATTGACTATAGATTTTTTGAATTTTGAATTTTTGATTTTTTTGAATTTGATTTTTTGAATTTTGATATTTTGAATCTTTCACCCATTTTCAACATATCCAGTTTTCTGATTTGTATTTATTAATAGAAAATTTTATTTTATTACATTTTGTTAAATTTTATAGTCCTTGGTAAATCCCTCTAAATGATGGCATTTGATTTTTTTAATTATCCTCCTTTGTCTGTCAAGTGTTTAATAAAATAGTTTTAGAAAGTTCCAGTTATCATTCATGTATTTCTGATTACATTCTATCTTCCCTTCTGATATGTCTCATATCTGTTTTAAGACTGGCTAATTTCATTTATCTAGAGCAGAAAATTTATGTATTACTGATAAGCACTTTGGTGTCTTCATGTGATTATTTCAGGAACACTTTCACTGAAGATATCATTGCTGTCTATGTGACCAGCTCTTATCTAAAATGTAGAGGCTAATATAGGACTCTTCCATAGCATCTTTAGGGAATAATTAACCATTGTTTCTAGACATGCTACAGATAATTTTGAAGGTAAGTCTAGCTCATGTCATCTTATTTTGCTGTGTATTCCTGAGACCTCATTCAGAACTGACACAACACTGTGATATACTTAGAGCTGACACGATTGCATAGCACCATGCTCAGCCATGTGAATTGACCCTAAAACCCCAAAACGGAGAAGTGTGCCACTCACAGGGTTTCCCCTGTTGTAGAAAAATTACCCCTTATCAAAAATTATGATGCTTTCAAAGAAGCATCTTTATTTTTCAGGATGTGTTAATCCCTGGGTAAAAGACACAGTCAAGGATTCGGTCCAAAAAATGGCCAAGCATTGGATTAATATGCTATAAATGTAATGGAAGCAAATCTTCTTGCAAGGTTTGTTGAACAGTTAAAGACAGAATGCCCATAGGTTTATGGAGCAGCAAAGGGAGCCTATGATGCTGATTGTTAGACAGTGTCATAACAAGAGTTTTCTGTTTTCAACAGGGTCCCATTTGGTGACATAATCATCTACATTAATTGCTAAGTTATTATTTGAGAGTTCTTGAAATGACTCTTAAAATAGTCTCGCCTTGTAATCATTGCATTAGAGAAAAGAAGATCACCCCAGAGGCACTAGAATTGCCATGGAGGAATGGTCCAGCATAGGATCAGAAAGGTGCCTTAATAAAACAGGTCATTTTTCTCAAAGTAGAGAAGAAATTCTATGCCTTGTGTCATGTAGGACAACATGAGATAACCAAGTAGTCCCTTCCAGACTTAAAAGTAATTCTGAGACATGGATGCATCCCACTCAGTGTCTTGTCTTCAGCAGGCAATGGGGAAGTTTTTTGAGAGCAAAGTTCAGTGAATATCATGGAAGCTGTAAGGTTTCTTTCATTATATTTGACCATATCAATGGATGATGGAAGAAATACTATTTTATAGTACTACTCAAAGATTCTACTACTGACACAGGGACAGAGGAGTTTTATACCATGCTAGTTAGTGTGACCTCCTCCTACTTCCCCTTCCTCACTAAAACCCTGGACACTGCTTAAATTCAGTTTTCCTTTCCAGTCTCTTAAGTATCTTAAATGCGATGTGTGTGGTGATTGATGGGTAGCACTAAGTTACATGATGTATGTCATATGAAGCTAATAGGAGCCAGGCTTGAAACCAATAGCAAGGAAGCAGTTCTTCCTTCAACGGGTAACGGGCCTGTGGGGCTCGTCACAACAGTGACGGTGCCAGAAGTATACTTGGGCTGAAGAAATACCCTGAGATGAAAACAGATGTTGGGAGAGTGTTGCAGAGGGGGTGAGTTACCACATATGCTTGCTGTGTTCATCCCTAGCAATACTATTTGCTGTTTGAGACAGGATGCCAGGCTAGATGGATTCTTGGCCCATCTCCATCTTCAACTCAGAGCTGTTTTTGAGTTATTAAATTAAAGGACATAGAAATAATAACTCAGTATTTTTAGCTCACTCCACCACTAATACCTGATCTTTCCTGGAACAGCTCATGGCCAAACCTATTGACTGAATTCATGTGTCGCTGCTCATACACATGCTTCTGGTAGAAAAACAAACAAGTAAACAAACAAACAAACAAACAAACAAGTTTATATGGTGACCATTTCTCCAAAGCTTCATCTTAATCCTCCATCCTCATTTCTGTTTCAGAAGCAAAAATAAGTCACAAATATGCCTTCACTTCAATGTCTCTGCATTTGTGTGACTATATGACATGGAGGCATGTAGCAAATTGAGATTTTTGCCCCCATGCTTAAAGGAAGACTAATAGCTCTGCTGACAGTGAGTTGTTATTTATTCTGCATGGAGTTTCACTAATTTCAAATGGATGACCTGTGGAGTACAAATGCTGGAGTACCCAGCATCAGGCAGAGTGATACAGCTGAAATGAATGTTAAAATCACATTACTGAATATGGATTCTGTGAGAATTGTGGTATTGATGTTATTTAAAAAAAAAAAAAAAAAAAAAAAAAAAAAAAAAAAAAAAAAAAAAAAAAAAAAAAGCTGGTCACATCTGATGCAAGTTTTTTTTTTTCAATTATATTTAATAATTCTGACTTTTTTTTTCCTTCTTTTTTGTTCTTTCTTTATTTTCTCCTTTTTAACTTAAATAGGCATTTTTTTCTCACTTCCAAGGAAAGGAATAACATACTTGTAAGACTTTAATTTTAAAATTTCAGTCCTGCTGGAACATGTTTCTTTGGTCTGTCAAACAATGCAACTCAAAAGACACTCCATCCCTTGTAACAAAACCACCATGAAGCACAGCGAAAGCTCGCCTGAACTGTCACTGTATAAACTAGGATATCAGCAGTGACCTATCTGACCAGACTAACCCAACAGCTCCAAAACTGTCAAAAGGCATGAAGTTTGTCAAAGACAAGTCTTCAAGAAATAATGAACTTCCTCATTTTTTTTTTCTTTTGCACTTTCTTAAATCTTGCTTGTCTAATGTAAGAAGGGTCATAAAGAATACGGTTACTAAAAGTTTACCATAAAAAATCACGACAATCTTTGTAAAAATCATCATAATTTAAAGTTAGCCTTCTGAACTGTCCCAAAAAAATCTAAATTAATATAATTATTCCCAGTATTCAGTGCCTGTGACTTTCATCTCAAGAGATACTAATTTTGATGACTATTTTCTGAAAATAATTGCTTGATATTTCACCAAAGTGAATTGAAAGGTCCCTATGTGAGTGAAAAATTATAACATTCAAATGAGTTGACTGAATTAATTCCTCTGTTCAGTGCTTTTGCATGGATTAGAGACTTGTGGTATGCTTGAGAGCATGGAAAACCCATTCACACAACTGCACGCATATATCTATATTTTTGATGTGTTTTGTAGCGATGTGCAAGTATATATATATGTTTATATATTTTATATAGATATTGTATGTATAGGTGTATTTTCATATTATATATATATATATAGGAGGCATTACAGCTCTTGATAAATTTGCACTAACACTTTGAAAATTTAAATTGAATAGTACTAATGCACTGGGATTAATGCCTTTACTGATTTTTGACAGGGAATAGGAAAATCTACGTTCATATTAAGTTAAATGATACATTTTACTGAAAATGACATATGCAGAATCATTTTATAAAAATGAGACTGACAATCCTTTCTGTTGCAGTTTGCCATCATATAGCACAAAATTAATCTTTTGTGTGTTGATGTTTATAGCGTTTGCATACCACAGTGTATTAGTATAATGAAATACATGCCTATGAAACACAGAAATGTGTTACAACCACAGCAGCTAATATAAACGGAATATAAACTGTTTGCTCTGCTTAGGGATGATATTGAAAACTCCAGAATGATTCTCCAGGGCCAGTTAAACCATGCCAGTAGCTATTCCTTCACTGCCATATGTCTGCTGCTAGTTACCACTGGTTGTACTAGTAGCTGCTAAAGGAATTATATTTATGTGGCTCCAGAAACTCAGGTGTGCGATGAAAAACTCTGTAAGGACATCAGAAAATTGTATAAAGAGCATGTTACCATTTCTGTGGTACTTTTTGAAGTTTTATAGAATAGATAGAATGCTAGGAAGGATTGTCTATTTTCATAAGTAGTAAACTTTTCCCTCTGAAGGACATGGAATGAATTTCACCTCTGAAATTCAGAACACTTGTATTTCATTAATACGGACTCACAGGTCCAAATTTAAGAATTTGTGTATAACAGTTCCCATAACAATAGCTTTGTTCTTTGACCCTCAGTGTGGTAGGTGTATCTGCACCTCTTGTGACACTCCTGTCTAGACTAGAGGCTGTGATAGGATGTTGAGGATTCTAAACTGTGTTGAAATCAGTGGAGGCTTCCACAGTTAGTTATGCTAGTATTGAGTAAGACAGTTCATAAAGTACACCAGATGACCAAATTTATCATCTATATTCATGATAATCCAGAGTTTTGCAATCTTTCTGATATGCCTTCTTCCAAGGAATGTGCTGTGCCCATGACCTCCCTGATGTAGAAAAACTCACAGATGCTACGTGAAGAGGAGGAGGCCATTCCTGTGGCAGGAAGCAGAGACCTCAGGATCTGAAGTTTTTGCTGGTTGGACCGAGATATTTTTCCACAGGAATCATAGAATGCTTGAGGTTGGAAGGGACCTCAGAGGTCATCGAGTCCAACCCCCCTGCACACGCAGGGTCACCTAGAGCACGTGGCACAGGGCTGCATCCAAGCGGGTTTTAAAGATCTCCAAAGAA
>VZSG01000002.1:2391080-2433246 GCA_013398315.1 Nothoprocta pentlandii
CTCTCCTCCATGTGTCTGGAGAGAACAGCCAGGATGAGCTGCTCCATCACTTTCCCGGGGATGGAGGTGAGGCTCACCGGCCTGTAGTTACCCGGGTCCTCCTTCTTGCCCTTTTTGAAGACTGGAGTGATGTTGGCTTTCTTCCAGTCCTCCGGCACCTCCCCCGTTCTAAGCACCAGGAGTAAGCACCATCCCTGTCTCCATGCCAGGTACAAAGTTCTGGTTCCTACCAACAAATTCTGATGAATTCAAAACATGGACAGAGCTGAAATCTACTGACCTATAATGAAGAGAGGTTAATTTAACTTTGTACAAGACAATAGTTCCTACTCCTATAAAAACTCAAGGTTGCCTATCCACCTCAAAGTGGGGCATATTCTTGGTTTGGAAATTGCTTTCAAGGATGGAGAAGCTAATGCTCTTCCAGTCAGGATGCCATATTATTCCTGACTCTCAACACTGTGTTTAAGGATATAACTGAAATGTATGGCCTCTTATGACTAATCCAAAAAGCAGCTTTCTTGGTGCACTTTCTCCACTGGTCACTAGGCTGATAATTCTTCAGTCTGATCGTTGTCCAATTTAGTCTCTTGTTTATACAGCTTTCTTCTCAATATAACAGTTGAAGACCAAAGGGATTGAAGGCATACAAATTCTTTTGTTATTGATTTCTGAATACTAGTGTATTAAAAAGAAGTCCATATACAAACATTTTATCTTTTTTGGATAAAAATAAATGTTAAGTAATAAAACCAACAGTTCTATTCCTGAAAATAGGTATATTTCCATCTTTCAAATAGCAATTCAGAAGATTTTTTTTAGCCTGCTCAGAAAATAAATTTTAAATGCATTTAAATCCCTCATTAGTAATCCTTTTCACAATACTTACAGTACACATCATTTTAAAAACTAATAATCCTAAGAATTTTGGAAACCTAATATAAATTGCTCAAAGGACAGAATGACAGCACCAACCATATAAATCATGTTAGAACTAAATGGTGTCTTTTTATTCAAAAGACACTTCCTTGTATATTATCCTAAACTCTGCTAACAAGCAATCTCTTTATCTGACATAATTTATAGTGTTATGATCTTTGTCATCTCATATATCCACTATTCACTGCCTCCTCCTCATTTCTTCCAATTTATCATTTCAGTCTCTAGGTTGGCAATCTGTAACACCAATTCTGACTTTTTCCTAGTTGTATGATAAGTCCCTTGCAGTGATCCGTTTGCTTGAATGAAGTTGCCACTCTTCTGTAGGTGGGTCATAAATAGGTCTCAAAGCTAAACAACTACATTTGAAGTCAGACCATGGCTTTCCATGCACTCATGGAAAACATCAGAAAAAAAGACAGCTGCTCCCAGGCTTAGGTTCAAGGACAAAGCCTGATATTGAGCCAATGGCTATATACATATTAATAAAATAAACAGGGCCAGGGAAAGCATGGTCTTGAACATGACTAAAGTCTGGGATTGCACGTACTGCTTAATTATTAACACACACCCTGCTTTTGACCCATGCCATCTGCTTTTTCCTAGATCATGGCCAGACTTGATTTAAGGGCAGGACAACTTCAGGACCCTGCTCCCAGGAGGCAGTTTGGATAGGACACCCTTCCCTGGGTGATGGAGGAAAATAGAATTTCACACTGTGCTTTTTTTGCTGGCCTTTACTCACATCCCTCCATTCTCCAATGTCCAGCCAAAACAACAGGAGGAGAAGAAATAATTTTCTGCTAGAAAGAACAACAGAGAAATTAATTCACTACAGAGGCACATTTACTCTCTCTGGAGCAAATGGGTAGTAAAGATGTGCTTGAGACATGCTCCTGAGGTAAACACAATATGCTGAGGGAGCATGAAGTTTGTGTTACAACTGTAGTTTGTCTTCCTTTATCATGCCTTTTTTTTTTCAAAGAATAATAAGTTAGTTAAATTAACCTGTTTATACAATATGAAACAAATCAAACATTTAAGTGCAAGTTAGAAAATCACAGTTTTTATTATTATTTGCAATCCATTATATTTAGATCATATTTTAATTAAAAGCTGTTCTTAAAATGTGCTTAACAAAAATTCTGTACCTGCTTCCTCCTGGGATTAGTGACTTTTATTACTGTAAGCATGTCACAAAGGCAATTTATGAGTAAATCCAATGTTTGTTTGTTTTACTTGCAATCCCGTTTTGATAATGCTTATTTAAGTACTGCTCAGCCTAATAACTTTAGAGTAAAAAATAATAATGTGGTCTTCAGAAAAGAGGCACTTTTTTAAAACAAATAAAGAGATTATTGACCCTTTTTAAAAAAAAAAAAAAAAAGCTATAAAGCTATATTAAGCTATATCTATCCTTTGTAAATAAAATGGACCGGGGACTATTCTCTATCCATGAGACAGAGAGCTGGCATAGAGATATGCCAACTGATGGCCAACTGATATGGCACAACTCACATTCATACAACTAAACACTCTTAACGTTCAAAACCTGTTAACTGGTTGCTTAGGAACAACCCTTAGATAACATTTTCCCAAATCATACTCAGCAGTTGTCTGGGACGGTGTTGATTGTTTTACAGTGAAATGTCTGCCAAAACTGTGGTAACAGTGTGTTGGTGCATTTATGTCTTTGCACAGATTTTGTTGTTTGTTAGTGAATTCATGGTCATATTTGCTACAGAAAATTGATCTCAGAGTTTGGCTGGTGATCAAGGGCTGTAGTAACTGTTCATGGGACTTCTTCAGACTCCTGACTAGGGGCTTTAATTCATTTAAATCCCCACTAAATAAAAAAAAAAAAAAAAAAAAAAAAAAAAAGGCAAAAAAAAAAAAAGAAGAAGAATTTGAGTAGTTGAAGAGTAGGTTGTCCTCAGAGGACTGCTGGCAAAAACTGAGAATGGAGAAACATCACAATTCTAGTCTTGCTTGAAACATCATTTATTTGAATATCTGAGATATGCTTAGGTGACCCACTGAAATCTAAATCAGATTCCTAAATTCACATTGACTCACAACACATTTTAAACTTTAAACAAGAGGAAAAGCAAGCAAAGAGGCAAACGAGCTGGCTCGTTTAGTGGGAGCTGGCTCAGGTGTTCACATATTTGTGAGTGGTGCAGTACCAACATCCCCTTCTCAGGACACAAACACTTCCATGCATCCCTCATTGGCTAGGCACGTTTATATTTGCAGCTTCCTCCACATTTTGACTGGAACATGATTTGGCTTTTGCAGTCAAAAGTAGCTGAGGCCTAATGGCCATAACATCTAATCCACCTGTGTTTATAAAGAGAAATTAGCAGATTAGACGTTCTGGAAAACCGACAAGATAGTCTCTATCTTCATTAATTCTGATAGATTAAATGATTAATAAATTAATTTTTAATAGAAAATACTCAGAATAATATTATTCATCTAGACAGAGTCAGGCTCCTCTCTGAAGCACACAATAACAGGCTATAGTTTTTGCTCATATACTAAAATGACGGAAACTCCACCTGAGCATATCAGAAAAAATAGGGAGCAGGATGCCCAGAGAGGCTGTGCAAACTCCATTCTTTCAGATTTTCAAAATGTAACCAGACAGCAACCTCTACCTTTGAAATTGCCCTTTTTAGAGCAGGAGGTTGGACTAGAGAGTTCAAAACTTAAATGATTCTATGGATTTGTTTCTGACATATTATAGGTGCTTAATAAATGGAAGATAAAAGCGTGACAGTTCAGTGTTTAAAAGTATATATTTTTTTAAATCTGTTTTTTTATAGTAAATGCTACCTGCATTTCATTTAGGAAAAAAAATATGATCTTGCTGCTTAATTACTTAATTTTTGCATAATTCAATGTCTACATGATATACATGGAAGATACAGTGTAGTTATAACTAGATGAAACTATCTGCAATTAGCATTTTACCACCTCTGGAATTAATTTATTATTGCTTCTGGGAAGATACACAGTAACTTTAGTTTTAATATTGACTATCTGAAGAGGTAAACTGCACCCAAAATATTGAAAAATTGTCCTGGGCCCTAGAGAAATACAATAGTTTTGATACCACACACATATTTCTTTTTCAGTTTGAAGCTCCAGGCTTCAGCATACTATAAATTCAAAGAAAGATTAATGAAAAATAAGATGTTTTCTCTAGTTTTTAGACAAAGTCTTTAACTCCACAGAGGTTTTCATGACTACCATGGTAAAGCAGCAATCACACTGAAAAAAAATGTTATTTTAGAAAATCAGTGAAAATGTTACAGAAGGGGCACATGAATGAAAGGGCTTCTCCTTTAACAAGTTTTTGATGTGAATGTAGAGATGAAAGGGAACCACAAACCCAGGCAGACTGAGAGGTACCACAGAGATATTTCTGAGCAGCAGTAGCAGCAGCATCTGCACCTCATGTAAATGAGCTGTGGGTCTTCCCACGGTCTGAATGTGGAAGGAGAAGTTTCAAGGTGACCCTGAAAGATTAGGGGAATTTTCCCAGAGTGAGGCATGAACGTGAAAGAAGATTTGCAGGATAAATGAGAAGCACTAGCAGATCCCATCTGTCATTAGCATCGTGGGAGCACTGGCCTCATGGCACAGTGTGACTAGAGGGATCTGAGCAGATACAAACTTCTGGCTAAGTTATAGTACAGTTCTTATTTACACCAACTCAAAGTACAGTACCAGGCATATAACAACTTCTCCTGCAAGATCAGTAGACCACTGATTTCCTCCTGAATTAAATAGGGCTCTCATTAATGTTCACTAACAGAAAGTATTTTATAAGAATTTTCTGTGCTCATTGTATGCATTTAATAAATGAGCCTTTCCCTCCCTTCCTTCCTTCCTTCCTTCCTTCCTTCCTTCCTTCCTTCCTTCCTTCCTTCCTTCCTTCCTTCCTTCCTTCCTTCCTTCCTTCAAAATTTCTCCAGAGCGAGGTCAGACATCTGTATGGTTCATAGCAAGCCAGCACAGAAATGAAGTATCATCACCTCACATTTAGATGCAATACTTGGTTAGCTGCACAGGCTGCTGTTGGCTTTATAGTCACCCTCCCAGAACTGCATTTGGTTAGATCTGTTTCTGCTCCTCCTGAACCTTTTCTGCATTTGATTTTTCATGGAAATGAGAAATAACTATACTGCTAGAGAATATTTATATTTTACCTTCAGAAGTAATCTTTCAGCTCAGCAGATTCTGCTCCTTCCCCCTTTTAAAATACACTTCTTGTTCAAATACATTGAGGTATGATACAAGCTAGGGGACGTTCTGGGCCAGCTCTTCTTTTTACTATGGGTTTGGTGTTGTCAAAATGTTGCAAATAGACTTCTTGGTCCCTCTTAGCTGTTTTCATGTGATCAATTAATAAAATAAAAGAAAGTGATGAAATTAGACCATTTTGATTTTGCATTTGGAAAAATAAACATATTTTTTATTTAGAAATTAATTTTGATTTTATTTATTTTTTCAAATAAAACTAAAACCAGATTCTCATATTCAACTCAGAAGCAAAAGATTAATTTTTTTTAAGAATTTGATTAATGTGAAATATTTACAATTGTTTTATTTTAAATTAAGCCACACTAGGGTTAATTTTATTTTTTTGTTAGCTGAGCAAGAAATTGGCAGTGCAGCTTTAATCTTAACAGGATCCTTAATAATAAGTGCAGCTGTTCAGTAGGAAAATGGCTTTCATTTATTCAGTCATTTTGTCACGGGCACCTAATGTGATTGACAAACATGTCTATTCAGGTTTTTCTCTTGTTCTGACATCTTAGTGCTGCCAGAATGTCATTTCTTGAATTGCTTCAAAAAATCAGAGTGTTGCCACAAATCAACAGGTGCAAACTTATGAATGTTGTTAACATCCAGTATTGTGGAAATAATCTTAAGAGAATAATTATGCAAGAAATGATGAGGGATCTTTCTAACAGAGGGCAGGCAGCCAAGTCATGGAGAGTTTGGAATGGGTCATTGGGATGATTGAATACGCAAAGACAGTGATGGAGCATGAAAATACTGCCATAATGTCTCTAATGCTTTTACTTGAATATATCTTTTTGTTTATTCGTGTACTGAGCAGATGAGCTGCTTTAATGCTCTGACTCAGTTTATTAACAGCTACTAGTTCTGAGCAGTAGAGGTGGATTTAGGAGAACAGATGATGAGGATCTAACATTGACACTAGATTTGCTCTGGGTTTTATTTCAGTCTAGCTGTATTCTGCTCCCATGGACTAAATGTCTGTCAGTGGCTGGAGGCATCAGGTGTGCTCCTGGAATGAACCTTCCAGGATGAGTGTTCTGAGCCTGCTCCACACTGCAGATTGAAGAACTGAGTGTGAAGGTGAACAAGATGCTCACTTCTCTTCTAAAACACTAATAATGTCCATGCAAGAGAGGCTGATGGACTTTGTGCTTGCAACATTTGCATCTCCAAAATTGTCTCCGGGATTTCACATGTTTTACAGACCTGCAAGCTTTTTGCTTGACCTTAGCAGATTGCCAGTGCCTTCTGTACCATTTTGAACATATTAATTCATATGTTCAGCATCTGAGTTAAGAACAAGGGTTCCTTCTCAAATAAAGGAAGGAAAGTATTTGCATCTTGAATGTAAATCAGAGTACTTAAAGATAACGGTTAAGATATTAATGTAAAGATTGAGTGATGTCCCTCTGGAAGAATTTATTTTTCCTCTTCACTGGTGCATAAATGAGGTATCCATGTCCTAATCTTCTGGTTAGAAATGCAGAGTAAGTAAACCCTTCCTCACTTCTGGCATTAGTTACATCGATTTCCAAAATCTGTGAAATGCCAAAGCATTTCCAATGCAAGAGCCTAAGCTGATATGCTAACTCAGGGTGTCTAACTAGTAAACTCCATTATCCAATGAATCTGAGTACTATTTCCTCCAGGATTTCTTCCAAAGTAAGTTCAATACACCAATCATGACTTTTTCTTTACCCAAGATCTTCTTCAGGGACCTCTTCACTCCCTACAGGATTACATTTCACAAGCCATCTGATGAGCCAAAAAACCTCTCTTCCTCCTTCCCAGCCTTCCCTTTGCACGATAACAGAGCCATGGGTCATAGTTGAAAACCCTACAGAAACCTTCCTTTTTTCTGATGTTCTTCACACAAACTGTTGCTGACTTTTATGACCCTCATTTCTTCCAGCTGATACTATACATTTCAAAGCAGTCATTATATTATAAAATACAAGTAACTGACTATACAGTGGCTGAATTGCAATTCCTTTGTCTTTTTATATGTGTTCTCTCAGCTTGAAAAAATTGTCTGATTTTGAGTTTGACAGATTATTTTAACTAGCTTTTTTTATATACAGAACAATTAGTAAAGGAGCTATTCCTGAACACTGAAGCTAATGAGAGAGCCTTTCTTGATTTCATATCTTCCTGCATCATATTTTCCTGCTTGATCTAGAAATGATCCATATCCACTGCTCACAGCTCTCCCATTCTGACTGTATTTCTGCTTGTCTTGATTTGCATGGGAAGTCTCATCTGCTCACCAGACAAACCTGACAGCAGGAAATTTCTATCCTCACCACAGTGGGAGTACTTAGACAAAGCCTATGAGCTTGAAAGACACAGCCAGCATGAATGATGTTATCAGTGATAGGGAATGCCAGAGACGATAAAAGCATTTAAAGCAGAAATAAAGATGAAAGTGTGGGAGCCTGTGTTTATACAGCAGCATTAGCTTTCTTAGCATGTAGAAGAAGGAGAAAAAAAGAAACAGAGACTCTAATCAGAGCACCAGAGCAGTTGCTGCACCTTGCCAAGGGTAAGACTGAACCATTTGTCTGGATCTTTGAAGGACACTTATACATCCCATGTATGTGGTTGTTTGCAGGAAAAAAAAAAAAACTCTGAAAAAAATAAAAAAATTGAACTTTTTGGCTGATTCCTGAGAGGAGTGAGAAAGAATCATTGTTTTAAGTGGCATAGAACCTCCTATACCATACGGCCATTTTCCAGAAAAGCATGGAAACAAATTGTGGATACACCCATGGAAGTGAGTGAATATACGTCTGCAAAGCTGGAAGTCAGGCATGTGTCTAATTGCTTGTTTGGATTATGGCCAGTGTGCTCCATTCTTTCCAAGATCAAGCCAAAAGATGAACAAACAGAGCAAAAGATGATCCTCAAAATTACTAATATCAATACTAAGATCTTGTGAAGCATATGCATATTTTAAGTAAACAATATAAAAAGAACTGTCATTAGGCTAAGCAGTTTAAATTTTGTTAAGCGTATTAGGCGTCTTCTCCTCATTCAGTTTGCTATCAAAGAAAGTATTTAATTTCAAATCATAATGTTTAAGTAATTACGTATTCTAATTACTTTAGGCAATGAAAGATATTTATACCTTTTTAACAGCAATTCTTTAATTAACATATTTTCTTTAATCAAAAAATGAATAATTTAGAAGAGCAGTAACAGATGAATTATTCTGAGAGGTTTTGTCTGTAAGGAACAGTTTACCCAGTTTTCCCATACAAAGTGCTGGGCAGAAGCCCAAGAGCTTTGTTGTCTGCACTATGAAAACCAAAGGGCTATAATGTCCTTCAGTTGGTTCCTTTCTTAGGATCTGCTAATACAAAGACTTCTGGGGCTTCCAGATTTTCCCATCTATGACTAAATAAGGCTTAGTGTGGGTCAGAATAGCCTCAAGGCTGCTCTAAAATGGCATATGGTCCCTAACAAGACCTATCCCACCTGAAAATGTCTTGTCTCTTATCTTATCTCTTATCTCTCTTATCTTATTCTCTGTAAACAAGACTATGAGAAGCTGCTTTCCTCTCTGTCCAAACCAAGCTTGATATACAATCCAAATCAATTTTGACTTGGGCCAGGCAGTAAAACACCAGCTTAATTCTCAATATCTGTCCAAAGCAGGGTTTTGTTACACTATGCAAATGCACAATAACTTAAACTATGAGCCCTAAAGAGTGCAGGAAAAAACAAATGCATGACGCATAACAGAGCACTCACCTTCATTCAGGACCTTCATTCAGGACCATGCTTTGACCTTGAAAAACACACAGGAGTTATTCAAGGATTTCTACTCCATGCACTGCTGCTCTGTGTCTAAAGTAACACTTAAATGTTATTAAATGAAGAGAATTACTAGATTTTACACAGAATCACAAAACAGCTTAGGTTGGGAGGGACATTTAGAGATCATCTAATCCAGCCCCCCTGCTCGAGCAGAGACATCTCAAGCGTGTTGCACAGGGTTGCATCCCAGTGGGTTTTGAAGATCTCCAGAGAAAGAGAGACCACAACTTCCCTGAGTAGGCTGTTCCATGGCTCTGTCACTCTTACAGGAAAGTTATTCCTTATATGCAAATGGAACTGCCTGTGTTTCAGTCCTCATAATTATGCTCTACTGCATGATGATAGGAGATAATGTAAAGACATTATCCTAAATCTGAGATCTCTATATTTTAGTTGTAAACCATACTCTATTTCAAGCAAATGGATACTACAGGTGCTGGACAAAATTGTTTGATAGGAGAGAATAGGATTGCAATGGGCCCACTTACTTAAAAATTACCATATTCCTAAGTGACCTTCCTTCCTTCTTCTCTCCAAAAATATTGGACTTCTAAATTCCAGTTCCTAATTTACTTTCCTAAAGTTCCTACTTAGCCTGTCAACTGAGCCAGAAACTCTTACAAAATACAGTCCATTTTTCTGAGCAAAACAGCTGTCTTTTGCTGATGGATAACGTAGCTGGTCACAGTGCATGTGGTACTTTGCTGGATGAAAGGTGCTGTGGGCCATAAAGGCTACCAGGTCTCATTACTGGCAGGTCTATTTCAGCTTGTCATGGCTTTTAAAATCCAAATGTTACTTGGTTTGCAAGGATGCTTTTCCAGGCATGCCTTCCTTTGATGTACAATATGGAAAAAATAAAGGCAGGTACATACACATGCTCCACACTCCCTCCCAGCCTGGGTTTTGCTCAAACCAAGTGGACCTCTCAGTCTAATGAGAGGTCAAAATAGCTCAAGCTTTATGCAAGTATAGGGTTAACTGTGTTACTTGCCCTTATTTATTGCAAAGAGAGCCTTGTTATTGTAAAAAGGGAATGTGGGAGGGAAGGGAGGTACTCCTCTGAAGTGTAGGAAGAACATAGAAAAGGGAAATGCTCTTGGAGATGAAAGAACAGGGCCTATCACAGCACACAGAGAAAATGACAGGGAAAAGAGGAAGCAGGTGGTGGGGTTTTGGGTTTCAATTGAAGTGCAGGACAATTCAGTGACCTGTGAGAATGTTTTAGCACTTTTTATGAGCCTGAGAATTTTTGCAGTTTACATTTGCTACTCTTACACCTTTTTGATATGCATGGTGATTTCTGAATTGTGAGAGACTTCAGCTTACAGAACAAATATTTTATGGCATGTTTTAAGGTAAGGGAACCCTTGTTTATATACTGTTTGTTTGGTCTAGTGAGTTTGGGTTGTTTTTGGAGCAATTAAATGAATTATACTGTAGCTGTAAAAGGCAAAGAAAAAAACAACTTTTTAAACAGCTTGCCTAGTAACATTTTCATATATCATCTTTTATATAATAGTTCTATAATCAAAATGTTTGAAACCTCATGACTAGCATGGGATCCAGAAAAGCCTCCTTAAAGATTTACATCTATGTTGGAAGAGATGTATGCACGCCTTTGCACGTGTATGTTTACAACTCAGGATCCCAACTCTAGAATTACTCTCATCATGTATCATACTACTAAATTGCCCTGATTTATTATTATTTTATTAAGCATTTCTCTGTCATATTTTAATTAATCCTATCCTTGGATTTCTTAATGAGACTAAAGCTCTGGTCCTTAGCTGGATAAAGGGGCATATATCATGGCAGCAACACCAACAGAAAATTTGTCTCAAAATCCTAATGGTGTGATGGAAATGACTTGAAAATCTGGTAGGCTTTCAAGTATAATGTTCTATTAAGCCAGAGAATTACAGTTCTCAGCATTTTCATGGATGAGCAACAGTGTAAGTAAATTTAGCTTGGTGTTCATTTCCAACACGTAATCTTTTGAGATGTATATGCTTGTTTTTACAATTTAACTCATTCTTTTTTAAAGATAAACATAACAAATGTCCAGACTATAAAAGAATCACTTTACATGGCATTCAGCATGAAAGCTCACAGATCACAAAAGTAATTTTAACATGCAAATTTTTGGCAGTTTATAATGTAGGTAGCATCAAAGAGCGATCCAGCTTGTTTATATAAAAAATGATCTCCAGATTTTTCAATATGAAGTGGCTTCAGCGTATTGTGCTAAAGTTTATTTTATTGCATAAAGAATTTAGCCAGTGTGAACTTTGAGAAAATGATGACTGCAAGTAAATTGCCAAATCTGATTTATTTTCTGCTTTTTTTTTTAAACTATAATGTTATTAACTCCAATTATTTTGTCATATACTGGCATCTATAAACTGTTATCTTTAGGATCAGAAGGACCGTTATTTTCTCTGAAACTGGATGAGTTTCATAGGATTAGTTCATAGGATTCATAGGATTGGAGTGTTGAGAATTATTCTTTCTGTCCTTCTATCTGTGTTTATGCCTTTCTTTTAAGGAAAAGTAAATACTACATTATTTGGAAGACCAAAGCAGCAAGGAGGTACTAAGAGCAAATCTGAAGATCACATGGGAGTTATCTGAAATGTATTCATTTGTATTTATGCACTGAATCTGCTCTCTTATTTAAAATAATTTTGATTTTCAAAATTTCTTCAAACTGTCCTCTGACCATTTCTGTTCCATGACCATTCTTTATATGTAGAAAACCTCTCTCATCAGCAAAATGTTTGTTTTCATATGCTACTTTTAAAAGATGCAGATTCTTATTAGGAAATCATGATGATACCCTGTCACATCAGGTTATGCTACCTCATGCCTCTGCCTGTTTTGATGTGACCCAAGGTAAAGCCCTATACTGTACATAAGCTATAGTTTCACTAATTTATTTTGACTAGATCTAGTTATCAGAACCCTTGGGTTGACAGGAACTGCTGCTTTACCAGTTAAAAATCATTTGCAGGTAACAAAGGAATTATATAAGAAGTCACATTTCAGATGTGCTTTGATATATTTTTACAACCATCATTGATGGGGCCCAGTAGGGAAATGCTGATATTTCTTCCGTTAAGGCAGCCTTTGATGGTGTAATTTTCTCTGAGAGAGAGAAGCAGAGGCTGAGGCAGACAAGCCTAATAGACTGCCCACCAAGCAGTCTTATGCCACTCAACCTTCCTCCCAACTTCCCAGTGCTTCCTGCGTACAAAACTGTGTACATTAAAAACATAATGATCTTAACTATAGATTACTGCACCATATTATAGACCTCTGGAGTCTTCCCAAAAACAAGTAGTTGCACAAACAGCAGACCTTCAGGCTCTTTCTCATGACGCTGTTTCCCTCATGGCTAAGCAGTCTTTGAAGCTATGTCTTTTACCTCAGTGGTACATTTATGTGGATATCCTTCTTCAGTATAATACCTATCTCTAGAAACTATGGAGAAGTTTAATACTTTTAAGACCGTTAGTTTTCTATCAAATTTGGTTGAAATTATCCAAGAGGTTTGAAGTAGAGTAAAAAGTAATAGAGGTGATCAAGAGAGGCGTAATCACATCATTATTCTTTACTTAGAATAGCATGTTAAAAATCAGCTTTTTCTTTTTTCCTTAGGAGGCATTTATTTCATGTCATTTAAATTCAAGTGGTAATGCAACTCTTGTACCTGTGTGTAATTTAGGTCCAAATGATGCAGAAGTGAAAATCTGGCTGGATGGCCAGGCCTAGAGAGTGGTAGTGAAAGGAGTTAAATCCAGCTGGTGACCAGTCATGAGTGGTGTTCCCCACAGGTCAGTGTTGAGGCTTGTCCTCTTTGATATCTTTAGTGATGACCAACTGTATAAGGTTCAAGAAGACCAAGTGCCAGGTCCTGCACTTCAACCACAAGAACCCCATGCAGCGCTACAGGGTTGCGACAGAGTCGCCCGAGAGCTGTGTGGAAGAAAAGAATCTAGGAGTGTTGGTCCTGAGGTTGGCTGAACACAAGCCAGCAGTGTTCCCAGGTGGCTAAGACCAATGATATCCTGGCTTTTATCAGGAACAGTGTAGCCAGAAGGACCAGGGAAGTGATCGTCCCCTGTATGTGGCTCTGGTGAGGCTGCACCTCGAATACTGTGTTCAGTTTTGGGCTCCTCACTACAAGAAGGACATTGAGGTGCTGGAGCATTTCCAAAGGGCAATAAAGCAGGTGAAGAGGCTGGAGCACACATTGTAGGAGGAGTGGCTGAGGGAGCTGGGGTTATTTAGTCTGGAGGAGGCCTTAATAAGGGAGACCTTATTGCTCTCTACAACTACCTGAAAGGAGGTTGTAGTGAGACGGGGGTTGATTTCTTCTCCGGAATAACTACCAATAGGATTAGAGGAAATAGCCTCAAATTGCACCAGAGGAGGTTCAGGCTAGACATTAGGAAGAATTTCTACACGGAAAAAGTAGTCAAGCATTGGAATAGGCTGCCCAGGGAAGTGGTGGAGTCCCCGTCTGTGGCAGTGTTCAAGAACGTGTAGATTAGGCATTTAGGGATATGGTTTAACAGATGTGGTGTCAAAGAGTTTATGGTTGGACTCAATGACCTTGAAGGTTTTTTCCAAACATAAAAATTCTATGATTCTATGATCTTACATGCTCTTCAGATGGGGGTCAGTGTAGGAAGGACTTCTAAATGAAGTCCAGAAGAGTTCATGTGTCTGGTTTTGCATTGCCACCACAGAGTTTTATTGACGATACAAAAATATTTTTTCATGAACCTGTAGATTTTTATCAGTGAGCCACAGCTGTGCAAAAATTTTAGGGGGGAGTGTGGATTTGGTGCTTTAGAGGATAATATTTTTTCCTGGCCAAAGGGTATGGGCAAAAATGTAAACAAAATGCATAAACAAAACACAGGTTAAAATGGGCAAATGGAGGCTCTCCAGGACATCCAGGAAAGGCTGTGAGGGCCCTGTGCATGTGAGCTGGAGGGCGCATGGTACTGATGCAAATCCTGCAGTCTGGACACTCAGTACAGTATAACGGAGTGGTTGTGTTGGCTCCCTGAGCAGCAGGACTTGCACTGTGACCCCCACCTCTTGAATAGAAAATTCAATTTGTCGTTACAGTGTTCATGCCTGTAAGCAAGTTGGATTCACACCTCACTCCATCTGCTCACAGGCACAAACACAGCTAAAGGGAATTCAGCTTTTCATTTAAATCAGTACTGGTGGGAGCTTGAGTTATTCACTTTGCTCTGGTGAAAGCCTGGAAGCTGTTCAAAAACTGGAGGAAAGTTAAAAGACAGGGTCTGCCTCATTTGGATTGCTCTTCAAGGAAACAGGAGCTACGAGAAGATTAAAACTATGATGATAGGGTAGGAGCAGATGTTCACTCTTGAGGGCAGTGATGGAACAATAATTATAGCATATGTCAGTGTTCTACAGACAGCAGAAAAGTTGTACTAAGAACTGTAACTTGATAGATCCACATGATGCCAGTACATCTCATCTTTATGTTGTAATATCAGAACTGGGAACAAAGAGAAAAGTAGAGACATCTTCTCTCACAGGCATGCAAGAGGTTGTGAGAACCAGTGAGATATGACGCAAGTGGAATGGCAGAATTGCTGTTTCTTTTTCTTTATTTTTTTAAAGTAGTAAAGTGAAGTGGTGGGTAGTAGGTGGGTGGAGGGTAGAAAGGGAAGACAGTTTTGAATTAACCATTTAGTTATTTACCTTTTGGTTATCCCATTTAGGGAGGAAGAAACTCTTAGGGAAGGGTAAACCAATGAACAAGATGTCGAGTTTTACCCAAGTGGAAGTGTAATAAATCAAATACTGCCTATAAGGAAAAAAAAAAAAAAAACAGTAGAAAAGATGCTATGTCGAGAGGAAGAGAGTTGGGAGAATGGGAACAGTAGTGGTTACCATGCAAAATATAAGCCATCTTTACAATAGAGCCCAGCATACTAACAGCTCTCAGACTTCTGCTGATAATTCCCACTTCTGATTATGATTTTTACAGCTGAATTTGACCCTTATTTCCAGAACTACTGAGGTAGCTGTGCTTACACATGACTGGTGCAAATCATCAAATATATGAAAGTGCTTCAGCTTGCAGCCTGCCGTCTCTATTGTAAGATTTTAGCAGATGTTATTTATTTATTTAATCAAAAGCAGATTTTATCTAAAATTGATGTGAAGCTTCAAAGTATGCATGTACTTTTTTTTCCTCTTCCCTCTATAAAACTGTACTACTTCCCTCTATAAAACTGTACTACTTTCACTGGGAATCTCTGGAGCTCTTATGCTCTTCTGTTATGCTGGATCAAGACAACGACTAAACTCACTTCTTATGACTATCCAATATATATCTCAGGTGTTGCTTGAGAAAGACAGTCCTGGTTAGAAAAAAAAAAAAAAAAAAGATATAAAGACATTCTGTAAAGTTTTATCATAAAAGCAGCAAGCAAAAAAAATGTCACTTTGGAATTTCCCTTTGAAACCTTTGGAATTTCGTTCTTTAATCCAATTGAATTTAGATTTCACTCTAACTCCTTAACAGATATCTGTAATTGTGTCAAGCAGGAACAGATGGAAAGATTTCCAATGACTGAAAGGCATGATTGTGGTTTTGTTTTATACATCTTAATAGAAGGCGTTCATTTTTTCTCTTTTCCTGTAGTTTTGGACTTTCATCAAGGCTGGCCATTGCAATGCAAGTCAGGTATCCTTGCTTGAGCAGGAGATTGGATTAGATGATCTCTGGAGGTCCCTTCCAACCTCAACCATTCTGTGATTCTGTGTTTCTGTGATTTGTCTTAGGTATGAAAGAAAACAACAAAAGTGAAATGTTCAATTTAATTTTACAAGGAAAGAGTACTCTCCTTGTGTATTGCTGACAGTTGGCCTACAACTCCATCATTTAACAGTTCAACAGTAAATAATAAGAGACCAAGAACTGGGTTTGAATCAAAATGCCATAGAAAATATTACAGAATGATAGACTGAAAAAAAAAAAAAAAAGATTCTTATAGTTCTTGTTTTTTTTTTTCATTGCAGTATTTGAAATTGTGCAAGTTGTTTAAGTTTTTATCTGCTTCTGATTTATAATTTTCTCATGGGGTTGAAATTATCAGCCAGTATAGCTGAACCATTAGTTATTGTGGGACTGGTGTATAAAAATATAGGTAGAGCTATAATGGAAACTTGATGTTCTGAACTTCTGGATTCTGTCAGGTAATCTTAATCTATTCTGGTGATTTTAGTAAAACTAATTTACTTCTACTGATTTTTCCACTGCCTTCTACCTCATACTGATGTTTATAACTGTGCACAGCATTTGTTCAGAACTGTCCAACATGCCTTTCTGAAGGTGAGATGCTTTCAGAAACCAGGTAGGGTTGGTTAGGGAAGCACCCCAGGAACTCTGCTAGATTTGATAGAGACTAGATTAGAATTTGACTGAGTACAACCAGTTTTATTATCTAAATATATACACATTACTAAGTTAAACAGTTTTGGCCTCTGTTCTCTTGTCCAAAATCTAATGTCTAATACTATGTGGTCCTCCAGAAAAAGTTGGACTAAATTGCCTGTTTGGAAGATCAGTTTTTGAAGTTCATATGCATACCTGAGCATTGACTGGAAAAGGGTGACTTAGTCCAGGCCATACTGTCCTAAGGAACGTGTTTGACAATGTCACAGTGTAGCTGATGATTGAGTTTTCTTGATCGTGTTTCATCTCTGGAACTGCATAATTTAATAGCACAGGTGTAGCCACAAATTTAGTTTTGAAACAGACTTAAAATTTCTGCTTTGTCTATTTCTTCTATCTCCTGTGGATATTTGTGAAAGATCAAGTCAGCGGTACAGTGGTACTAGGGAAGGAGCTTAGATTTTGGTGTTGATGCAGTACATGCAGCTATTGATTCTTATACCTCTAGCTGTGTCTATATATAAGTTTATCAGCAATAATATTGCACCACTTTTGCCTGCCCTCCTCGTTCTGTGAACACAAATCTATGTATAAAATTAGCTTAGGTAAAGTACTTTTCACCCCTTCTTGTTTCTTGGATGAGAAAACATTATGGTGATCAAAGCAATATAGCTCTCTTCATGTTGTACTGAGCTTTAAGCAGTAATATTGCTTAGGTCTGGGGCAAGGCTGCGCTCTGGGACATGGATAATTTCTGTTGATAATCTCAATTCAAGTAAGCAAGAGCAGAATAAAGTTTAATTAAATTTGTGAAAGTATGTTGATTTATATCATGTAAACGCTTGGGCCAATGCAAAACAATCTTTGCCTGGAAACGTTCAGAAATAAGAGCTCAGAGTTAAGGTTCACAACGTTTTGAAAATTTGGAGTGAAACAGTCCAACAGAAATTGCTGTTAACATTGAATTTATTTGTCCTGTGCAATGCCTTTATGCATTGACAGAAGATTTTTATGACTGTGGAAAAGAACAAATGGTAATGTAATACTGGACAGTGCATTAGGGTTTCCTGGAAGTGTCTGCATGTTTGTATGGGTGTATAAAGTATGAACTTGATTGAGTTTGAGTGTGCACTAGAGAAAAAGAAGAGGTTATAAGTGCCAAATATTATTTTGAAGCATTTTATTTTAGTGACAAAATATTGAAAAGACAAGAGGTAGAGAAGTGGAAGGAAAATGAGAAATGAGAGCAAATTAACGTGAACCCACAAATCCCCTTTCCGTGAGCACTGTCAGGCTGCTGTCCCACAGCTGGAGCCCAAGTTGAGTCCCGGGGCATATGGGGAGACACCTGGGTCCTACACACCAAAATGCCCTTTTGTCACCTTAAAACTTGGCACTAGTCACAGATCTGCTATCCCTGGAGCAACTTGGAGGTTGCCCTAGGTTTGTCATAGGGGCTGCTGTATTTGGGGGAGGAGGAGAGTTTATCTAGGTGGAAATGACCTGAACTATGTCATCTGGCTTCAGTGCCAGAGAGCAGCAGATATCTCCAAGAACCAAGACAATTCTAGGTACTCCATTTCATTGCTTAATTCCTAACTGGACTAAAATGTCATGCAAAAAAGGCATACGCTTCAAGAGTCTTTTGTACCTTTTGTAGCTTGGGTAATGCACAGATATATGCAAGATGAGAACACAGTTATATACATTTCTTTACTGGAGTTTCCTCTCATTTCTCACAGGAACTTTAGCCAAAGACAGCATCCTTTCAAGATTCTCTGACTCCTCTTTCTGATATATGTTTTTCTTCCCACTGAATCATGTTCTTTCACTCCCTCTCTTTGATAGAGATTACTTTTCTATGATTTTGGCTGGTCTTGCATTCACAAAAGATTATTTCACTATGAAAACACACACAGAGCTTCCTGTCTCCCACTTAAAGCTTACTGACCTGCTCCTTGAGTCTTTCAAAATGATATACACTATCATTCTTTTGTTCAGCCTTTGGCAATTATCCACTCTTATCCTTTTTTCATTTTCAGCAAAAATTTGGAAATACTGGTTCTCCTAGCTTAGTCTAAGTTACTCCTGTCAAAATGAGTGGTTAGTAAGATACATATTAGCCTGTTCTGACAAACCTTTGATACAACAATGACAGTAACTGTCTTATTACATGATGAGGTAATTTCATAATTAAACCCCAAATTCATGTATTCTGTTACTACCTTGTAAAAGGAAAACTCTGTCTCTTGTTTTGCCCTTGGTATATTTGCACTAAATTCAAATAATCAGTATATTGTTCTGTGGATGAAAAATTAGTCCTGATATTATAGGATGAAAAGATAAACTTTTTCCAGGGATAACTAGATAGAATATTTCAAGATGGTGAAGAATAGTTTAGAAGATATTCAAAGATCTCTGAGAATCCATAAAGATTATCAGTACAGTACAGTAAAGGTCCAATACTTCCCAGTAATCTGAATTCCTCTTCAGTCTCTGTTGGTTGACTGCCTATGTCTTGGCTTTTAGATGATGCTTTTAGATATAGACCATATAGAAACCATATAGAAACCTGTGTTATAAACAGCTAGGTTTAAGGGTGTGGATTACTTTCCTATGCATCAAGGACCAACAGGGATGCTCTCAGGTATCCCATTTGGCCTTTCAGAAGCTGCTGCAGAAGATGAGAGCCTCATGCAGGTCTTAGGTCATACGTGCCAGTCCCTTGCAGATAACTTCGTCTACCCTATGGCAACTCACATGGTTATGGAGTCTGATGTTTAGGCATAAACACAAGCAAACATCTGTATCTGGAGATCTGTATCTATCCCTTGTCTGACCATCACCAAGTGATTGATTTTCTTTGGACTTAATTCTGATAAAATGATGGTTAAAGTAGACCTCTATTATTTCTTTTTGTCCTACAGCTAATGCTAATTTCTGTTTTATTATGGACATTATTGTGGACATAATTAATGTTTAATAGATGTTTGGAGATTTTTGAAGCAAAGTAGGCAAAGTAACATTGGCCCTACTGTTTAGGATGAGCCAAGAAACTTTGTTTGCTCTTTTCCTGTCCTACCAGCTCTCTCAGGCACTTGCCATGTCATTCCTTTTTGGTTAAGTGGATATAAAAGCAAGATAACGAGTTGTTTCTGCCTTCACATCGCCTGCATGTTTCTCCAGAACCAGTAAGACTCATCTAGCCTTTCACTACTTTAGGATTAATCGTGTGAGAAACCTCCTAAGTGAGAGAGCACTGAAGTGATGACCAATATAAATTTAAGGTAGAGCAGGATGTGACGTTCTACTTAGAAGAAAAGCAAAGAGCAGCTTTACCTCTCATCTCTCATGAGGATATTTACCACTTGCTCCTTCCACTGAGAATTTGTATTTAGCTATTTGTACAGCGAAATGCCTTTGCTTTAGCAGCAGGGAATGTTGCAATTTTGTAGTGCTGTAGTTAATAGTTGAGAAGAAATATGTCTCTGGAAAGGCATCCGATAAACTGGAAAAAAAAACCCTCAGAGATTCATCAGAGTCTTTCCATCCAATCATTCCCATTCCTAAACTTTTTTTTTTTTTTTTTTTTTTTTTTTTTTTTTTTTTTTTTTTTTTTTTTTTAATTTTTCTCTTTACATCACCACTTCATGACTGGGAAATATTCGCTATATTTATTATAGGTTTTCTATAGTCATTAATGTTTCCTAAACATTTAACATTTCATGAATAGCATTGTCTTTGTTGAACTGTGGTTTTATATAATGTATACCTTTGTGTCTAATAAAACATTCAGAAATTTTTATTGTTTCCTTATAGATATATCATAAGGAAGAACTGCAGTGTCTGGTTTTGCCCCTCAGTAATGTCTGCATTTCATTTAACTTGCCTGGAATTTCAGTTCAGTTCTGCTTACACACTAGTCTCTCATATTCTCAGAGATACCCTTGCTTTCACCTACATGATTTCTGTTAAAGTCAGTAGCAAAGCTGATAGAAATAACTCATTTAAACCTTTTTTATTTGGAAATAGCTATTTTGACTATTTTTTTTTTCACAAAATCATAGTCATATGATCAATATATATTAAATATATATAGGAAATAAAAGGATATGACTGAAGCATTTTAAAAATAATGGATTTTGAATCTTCACTAGGTTTAAAAAACAATCCAAAACTAACAAAGAAGCACTTGAAATTTAACAAAATAATATATTCAAGTCCTATCCTAGGAAATTGTCACTATTTTGTAGCTGGACATCCAAAAATAGCCCTAAATATGAAAGCTACAAAAATTTTATAAGACAGAAATTTTGTTTCTTAACTATACTATAGTAATTATATGGGGAATTGTCAATTTTGCTTCAATACAAGGACATACTTATTTTAAGTTTTTAACTATGAACATTTGAAAAATTATTGTTTCATTAAGTGATCTCTACTGGAAGAAAAAAGCTTAGTACTATTGTTATAACCTCCTTCACTCTTTGAAGAAACTCATCTTAGTCTCTCTTGATAAACTTTTCTTTAAATTCGATTTGTTTATATATCGCTGACTTACTTTTTACCATACCTTTATACTTTCTATTCTCACTTATGTATTCATGGATAATGCTTCTTAGGTAGTATAAAATGAAACTCCCCAAATCGAAATAAATAAAGAAATAAATAAATAAATAAAGGGAAAAAAATGGTCAAAATACATATATATAGGTTCTGCATGATGCATTTGGTAGAATAAATGTCTTTAAACTTTCTCCTCATGCAACACTCAAAATCTCATCAATTTTTGATGACTACTTTGCTCCTTCCTATATGTTGTTTTGGGAGGATGTTCCAACAACCAAATAAATGTTTTCATTTTGGTTCAAGATAATAATTTTGTTAGGCTATTTTTTTAATGAGGATACGAACTCCAAAACTACTTATCCTAATTTCTGCAATTTCTGGCACTGAGGAGGCTAACTGGAGCTCAGGACTGAGCAGAACAGCTTACAGGTTTTTATATATCTGGGAAATCTGGGAATGTTTTGAGATCCAGAATCAAATTGGATCCGGATTTTAAAAGAGATTAATGAATAGAAAGAATCAAAAAAGAGATTGGTATCTCTGGTATTTAAAATCTAGATTCAAGCGTTTGTCTTGAGACAAGCATAATATTAACATAACTATGTTATTTTGCAGTGATCTTTAGTCCTCATACAGTGCATTTTGCAAAGCGAATTTGCAAGTTCATTTATTATTATTATTGTTGTTATTTACGTTTATATTGCAGTAATGCACAGAATCTTCAGTCACTCTGAGGCCTTAATGAAGAAAGAGTAGAGGAAAGGTGCAATCAAATATATGCAATTTTTCTAGATCTTGGCAATTACTCTTTATCAGCGAATAGTCCTTAACATCCATTCTTCCATTCAAACTATTCATAATAATATGATTTCTTGTAAGAATGCAGAAATAGGAAACACAGAATAAATAATAATAATCATAATGCATATTGTGTGCTTTACATTCTGGCATTTATTTATTGAATTATATTTCAAAAATTTGTACATGAAAGAATTTTATTAAGGCTTCATATAACATGACAATATATCACTGTTAACTCTAAGTCTAAATCCCAGGCTTTTGTTTTTTGTATCTCTGAGCAGCATAAACAATGTAGGTAGTTTTCTTTATGCACATGGTATACAGTAGATTTTCTTCTCATGGTTTATAGACAAATTGTTTTTACTCTTGAAGCTATTTAGCTGCATAAACAATCCAAAAATTATGCCCAACACATAAGAATGTAAGGCATGCAGACTTGTCTGGTAGGCATCTCGGGAATAACATATGTCCTAAAAGTCAGCTTGCCATCACTGGGGAAACGGTGACATGTCTGAGGCACTGCTGCTGACATTGCATGAGGTTAATGAATGACAGTGCCAAAATGCCAGCACTTACCTTGTCACCGCCAAAGAGCTACAATTAAATTGCCCCTTAAAGAACTGACAAGTGACGAAAGGGGTTTCAGTGAAGGTCATGAGTATCTAAGATTTCTATTCCTTTGAGCACTGCTGTAATTTCTGATTTGCCACAAAGAAATCACAAGACAAATATCCCTTATAACCCAGCAGTCTTCCCACAGAATTATTAAATTACTGGGGCACAGTTAGTATTAAACCTGTAATATTAAGACACATTATATGGCACCAGAAGTTTACACACTAAAACCATTCTGTGTCTTAAGTTATATTTCTTTCATGACCAGCAGTATCTATAAAAAAATGATAATAAAAAACCCACTCCAAAGTACATGAGAATTTTCTTTTTGAAAGAGCAAAGGAGACTCTTTTCTCTTGAGAAAGACATGATTTGTATCTCCCATACAGAAGGAGGATGGGTACTGTCTAACAAAGGTTTGACTGTGTATCCACTGACAGCAGAGGATGGTATGAATGTACCTCTTGTGCTGTTATTAATCTCAGCAAAATATTTCAGTCTTTTCTTCTTTCATTAATCAGGCAAAAATTCTATTGACAAAGGTCATAGAATTTGGTTTCCATAGTTTAAATGGACACTTGTAAATGATGCTTATTTTTAAAGCCATCATCGTTCTTACTGCATAGCAAAGGTAACCCCATTCCTAGAATATATGTCAGGCTTTATTTACCTAAGTTTTAGATACATCAGTGAAAGTATTTGCTCTATATCCATTTTATCATATGTATGAGTTCTTGAAACACTGGAACCTCATTTTATGCATTTGAGGTTAGAAGAGCTTTATTTATATTCTTAGACTTTAATTCCAAGAATGCTTAAGATTAAATAATAATATCAATTCAAAATAGAAAAGCAGATAGAAGGAGAAATAAACAAAATATTAAACAAGTCATCAAGAGAAATCTTCTTGTCTGAGCTTTAAAAATAAAATATGTGAACGGTTTGGGAGATGGGAGAACACTATTTCCCCCAACACAGCAGAAGTTGCAGACAAGAGGATGGAGTATTGGGCAGTCTGGATTGAGGAGAGGGAGAAAAGCCACTGCCAGCTGAGTGAGAGGAGCGGGCCAGGAGGAAGGCAAAAACAACTCAATAGGCAATGCAGAAACCAGCTTTGCATTGTATTCTTCTCCGAATGAGGAATCAGGAATCCAGAAGATGAAAATAAGAGACACAAATTCCCTCATAAGAAATGCTTGTTAGGTCCCCTAAAGGTGGGATTCATTAGCCATCTCATTTAGGGTGTTGTTGGAGGTCCCTCTGTAATAAGTGCACAGAAAGAGACATTTCCGGAGGTGTAATTTATAGCAGCTTCATTCACTCATTTATCACAGAATGCTGTGAATCACAGGTTGCTTTTTTTTCCCTCTAATTCATATTAAAAGTTCTAGGCTAAATTAATCTTTTACATGTATTGCAATGATGCAATGATGCAATCTAATTTTGCAATGATAAGACTGGAATAATGATTCCATTGAGGTGCTATGATATTTCCTAAGGTGGGATTATGATGGTTTGGAGGTTATTTTTCTTCATAGACTTGTATGAAGGAATGTGACTATTTAGACTATTTCATATTTCCAATGGAATGAAAATTCTCATTTTAAAGTTTATTTTTAAGAACAGATTCATTTTTTTTTGTCATTGAAAATCTAACAGACCTTTTCCTTATCTTGAGTTTCTGATTTCTTCTCCTCCTGGCTTTAATATAATGATCTTTCCCCAAATCCATGAGGTTCTTGGTGCCTCAGGGCAGGGTGGCAGGGTCTGCCTCCGTGTCTGGGTTACAAAGCCCACCTTTCCCAGAATCAAGGAATAATTTACATTGCATAAACCACTGGAGCCCTACCACTTGTGCTGTAGCCCTCTAGATGTCTGAGTATTTAGTCCTACAAAGATAGCACAGCACTCCATTTTGCCATTGTCCTTGTATATGACACGCAAGTTACTGTGTCCCATATACAGGACAGATAAGTGCATCGTGGGTGTACTTCCAGAAAGCTGGTGACTTGTGATTACCCTACTGAGAGTCTTAACTGAGCTCAGCTGATGCAAACAAGTAGCAGACATGACCTTGGATATGACCTCGGGGCCACTTCTGCAAAGTGGTAGGGATATAGGAATAACACTAGAACAGATTTGAGTATAAAACATACTAATGCAAGAAATCATCCAGCTGCTAAAAACAAATATTCTGGACATCTGTTTATTATATCAAAAGCCAAGCAGCACTACTGTCTTTGCTTCTTAGTCAATCTGCTTATCACATTTAGGATATACTGTTAGACTCTCAGGGCCACCCTTGGAGTGAACTAGAACTTTGCTTTGGAGCGTAATTTATTTCCTATGTCCCATGTGTAGGAAAAGTGATACATATCTCCAAATGTGACTACCCTTAATTTTAAAATCTTGTTCATTAATTTGCAATAATGAGGTGTAATGAATATTTATAGAAGACTTGATATGATATATCTGATATATCTGCATTTTGAATTAATAACACACAGAAGAATTAAACGCAGAACTGATAAAAGTTCTGTCTGCCATATGAGATGAATATTGTGTTTGAAAGGGTAATATGTTCTCTATAAGAGGAAACTTACTGCATTCTACTCCTGCTACTTGGGAAACTAAGTGACTTTATGAATGTAATTTTAGAACTAGCAGGGGCTGTCATTTTTCCTCTTCTGTTTCAAACATAAGGCATAAACTGTCTGTCTTCGCTTACTACAACCTAAATGTCCTCACTTTCAGTGGTTATTGTGGGACCCTAAGAAATCTTTCAGTTAGATTAAAGATCAAAGGAAAAGCTATGATTACAGCTCATACAATTTTTCACCGTAGTCTTTGAGAAAGGTCTCCAATCTTAATCACCAAACATAACACATTCAACTCCATGACAATATATTTGGTTTCACAGAATCATAGAATCATTATGGTTGGAAAAGACCTTTAAAATCATCAAGTCAGTTTGGCAGGAGTTCTCCCTTTTTACTTGTAACTTGTGTTTGTTGCTTTGGTACATAATTTCTAGAGGAGTGTCTGTTTTTACACTTTTAGTTTTGCTCTATCATATGAAACAAAGACAAATTCTCCACTGTACCAAGTTCGCTGCATGAAGGCATTCAAAATAGCAGTAGACATAAAAATAAATAAATAAATAAAAATAAGAAAGTGTCCAATGTTCAAAAAGTTCAAATCATTTTATTCTCGCTTTTTCTTTTCTGTCAAGGTAGATTTTTCTTGGATTTCTATCAAATGGTGATGTGGAAACAACTTCTGGTCTTCAAAATAAAGTATGTTCTGTCACTACACTTTTCACACAAGGGAGTAATTTAGCTAAATAGGTTAAGCTCACCAGGCTGAACACGCTGAGCATTAAAAACTTTTCATATTAAATCACTATTGCAGAAACTAATTTACATCTAAGGTGATGTCCATTATGGTTCATGTTTACTTGTGTTAAAAAAAAAATGCTCGATGAATTATGAATGTGACTTGCATGTGTTTTTTGGCTAGAAAAGTAAATAATTTGTGACAGAAACATACAAATGTAATGCTGTATGACACTGTATAGATGACTATATTTACTTCAGCCCCAGATGGGCTTTTCTGATTCTCTACCTTTTCTTCTCTACCTGTTAATTCTTTATTCAATACTCTCAGAAGAAATTCAGCTAAATCAGCCAGAATTTGGAGAAGGGAGACTTACTGGGAGAGCAAAAGTCCTTCTCCTGTGAATCCCACTTACAAAAGGCAGACAAAAAGAACCTGATGAGGCCTCTTGCCTCATCATTTTCCCACCCCCCCCGCCCCGCCACTCACCATGCCCTATAGTTTGTCAGAAGAAAGCTAGCCTCAAAATCAATTTTTTCTACACGGGCAGCTATATTCTATCAGAATTTGGAAAAATACACTGTACGTCTCTCAGAAGGTAAGTGAAATGAAAAAGTTTTTGACAGCCAGATATGAGTACAGCACTATTTAAGCACAAACAAATATACTTTTACATCAAAATGGAAATATAGTTTTACATCACAAAAGAAAACACTCTGAGTTCACCCTAGCTATAGAAAATCTTGTAAAAAACATTTGTGAGCTGACTAGAAATCTGAATATTTTTTCACATGGACTGTATTTATGTCTCCTTGGTAACTGCCAGAAGCTTTCACAGAAGTTTTTTTGTTCACACAAAATATCAAGAGCAAGTCTATACCCATCTTTACCTGCAGACTTGGGTAATGGTGCATTAAAAATGAGGGCTTCACTATTCATGGCTTCTCTCTTGTCCCTCTCCTGTCTTATGAGACTCATTTGTCAAACCAGACAGCAGAAAAAAATGGCTAATGACTGAAGTAAGCAGTCACACAAGCCAGTGGTAAGTAGTCAATAGTTCCTATGTAAGCAGCCTATATGCCTGTCCCTATGTGATTCTGCAGATACCTAGGCACTCATTTTGTGCTAACATCACAGTTGTGTTATCCCCCTAGATGGAGGCTCCGGCCGTGATTTGATTCTCACGCTGGTGCCCAGAATACATGCTGGCCTGCTCAAAAGAGCAATATTGATTCCAAATGCAGGCACAAATCATTTCGAGTTGTCAGGCTGATGTCCTCTTGCTCAGCAAAGGAACTCTGAAAAAAAAAAAAAAGAAAAAAAGAAAAGAAAAAAGAAAGAAGAAAAAAAAAGGACAAGGTAGTGCTGAGCTGAAGTATATGTACTAAGTGAAACAGCGCCTTTGTAAATAATACTTGAACAAATGTTGCTGGTAGGGAAAACCATAATGACACAGTTGCAGGAGAGTGACGTACCCGGCCCTCGCCTCCTAAATTAAATACCTGGAGCAATGCATTTCTCCAGCAATTCCATGAATTTTCTTGGTTAATCTCACATCGCCAATATCAAGCTTGTCATATTGATTTTAGAAGGGAGGGGGACGGAGGGAATGTAGCCTGCTTTTGTCAATCCACTGTGGTTGCCAAGCGACTCACTGACCTGAGAGGAGAGATTGCTGCAGTGACCAGAACAAACACCTCCAATCACCTGAGAATTGGGTAAAAAAAAAAAAAAAAAAAAAAAAAAAAAAAAAAAAAAAAAAAAAACTAAGTTGAATTACTACTGCAATAACAAGCGTTATGCTTCCCTTTTGCCACTACAAAGAGTAACACCTAAAAGGCATTCTTGTAATAAAAGACAAAGAATATTCTTTGCATCAATTAAAAACAGAGAGTTAAATCAAAAAGGGCATATTTTCTTCAATACCAGAAACTCTTTGAATTTTTATTGTCTCAAATCGCAGCACTGAAATTGAAATATTTAATTAATATAATTCACTCATTAAAAATGCAGACTGTGTTGTTCAGGTGGGCTGAAGAGAACGGATGTGTGCAGATTAGGCTAAGGAGTTCTGAAGAAAATTTTAATTTGCTCATTTATTTGACAAGTTTTGATCTTTATTTTGCAATATGTAATGCTTTGTATTTATAGCTTTGTATTTATAATAATACAAAGCATTTATAATGTTTTGTATTTTTGTATGTTTGTAATTTTTTGTATATTTATATATATATAATATTTATATTTATATTTATATTTATATTTATAGTGAACTATATTCTATAGCCACAAGTTCTTGAAAAAAAAAAGATGCTACAAAAAGATATAAGGAACTCAGAATGATAATTCATTAAATGACACAAAACCAGTATGTGGAACTGCATGTCCTGAAGCAAACTTGGGAATTAAGAGGAAATACTGTAATAGACTGTAGCACTTTGCAGTAATGAATATCATCGATGCTGGCAAGCATTAGAAAACTGTGCTTAAACACAGCAGGACCAGTGGATAATGTTCTACTAACTTAGAGTTGAGACATTAGTCTTAAAAGTAACAAAACATATAATAATAGAAAAGAGTTGGAGAAGAAATGTAAACTAACTTGGTACCTGTAGGTCTCAATAAGACAATCTTTTTATACTTTAGTTTGCCCTTCCTAAAAGGTATTATTCACACTTCTTATTTTCCATAGGTTATTGAGAACAAACATAATAGTAAAGAAACACTACCAACAGTAAATGTTTTCTTTCAGGTCATTACTGTACCTCTGGCTGGGTCCTCTCCTACTTTAAAGAGATAATAATAGCCAATTAATACTATTAGGTAAAAATATAATTAGTGGCTTTACATGATTTTAAGGAAGAAATCCCGAGGATTCTGGAGCCAGGAGTGATTGCTTTAAGACTTTTAACTTAGAGACATAAGGACTGCTTATGTGTTAGTGAGGGACAGTGTAAGGACAAACTGCCACTATCACAAGTTCTGGTGAGACCGATATTGCTGATGATGATGTGTCTGGAAATTCACATCTGTTCTCCACATCTGGAGCTCCCTTCTTTGCTCAGCTCTGGACTACAGCAGTACAGCAAGGGACATCTCCAAAACTGAGTTATTCCTGCTCCACTTTTCCATCAGATGGCCTTTTTACAGTGCAGTAAGCAGGGGGCAGAGATGTTTTCTGTGTGTGTGCAGTCAGTGTGTACAGTGGAGTGGTGCTTGCCAGGGATTGTGGGAGGTAGTTAGGTGAAGGAGAGTATGTAATTTGGATTTATTAAGGGAGCAGAAGGAAGTTCTCATGACCCCAGAGATACTTCAACATGTGGGCGTCACTTTAGGATGAAGTGTTCCAGTGAGACTAAATTCAATGGCCAAAGCAAGTTAAACAATAAAGACTGTGGTTTCTGAAAACATGTTAAAAACATTTCCATTAATGTTTGTGGCATTATCATCAGAAAAAAAAAAAAAACAATATCAAGGCTTACTTTTTTTTTTTACACCATACTAATATATCTGTTATTTATCTATTAAGAACAACCATTTTATTTTTCTTTATTAAATAGCATTGCACATAGAAAGTGTTAGCTAATGCTAACCTCAGAATACTTACCCAAATGACCAGCAAACTTGTCCCATGCTCTTGTATCTATGTTCCTTAGCACTAAGGAAGCAAAGGAAAGGGAGAACACAGATTCCAAAGAACTTTCTTCTGCTCGAGACTGACTTTGATTTATAGTTTAACATGAAGATGTCTTGGTAACACAAAGCTATCACAGTCGGATTTATTTGTCCAGTTTGGCAGGCTTTCGGAATAATAACAGCTTTGAAGTAGAAATGATCTTTCTTCTCCACTGTTAGTGATCCATTTGTGTCAAGACCTTGGAACTATCCTGATAAAGCTTATTACCATTGACTTATCAGCATTCCAGTTAAGATTTCTGTGGGTTTTTTTGTTTTGTTTTGACAAAGGAAATAGAGTCGTGTATCTTGTTAGGTATGAAAAAAACAGTTCACATCAAATGACTCCATAACAATTCTGATTAAGGTAAGATGATGTTTAATGTAAGAATCATAAAGATGATAAAGAGCTATCTCTGGAGTACCCTACAGTGATTGTTCTTAGAAGTTATACAGATATACCACATGAGAGAATTTGGGGGGCAATACCTTTTAATATTGTAGTTAGTAATTAATAGAGGAAGATATGAATGCTTATAAACTATATGAGGAAACAGAGTTCTTGATGCTGGAGGGAATATTTTATCCAGTGTCTGGAAGAGAGAACATGAGAAAAGGGTTGTTGGGCACCAAAATAATGGCCTCCTTTTCATGCTTTGTACAATCTGATGCTTAAAGAAGAGGATGATGACCTTATATACTAGTGTAACAGAAACAGACTAAAAAAGACTAAAAAATTGGTCAAGGAAATAAGAAATCTTATAAGATATCTTTTTTATTTTTAGTAGTCTTTCAAAGAGAGCAGCTAAATTGCGTCAAGTGAAGCCGGGTAAGTTTATACAAAGGGCAGTATGACAGAAGACTGGCACTTGAAATGCACATTTGCACAATGAGATTTTCTAGTATCCTTGAAACGGAGTTCAAAGGAAATGTAATCAACAACTTGTTAGTCTTGTATATTTATATTGAATGTAATTAACTAAAATTAACTGACTAACACTTTAGATCACATGTAAGCAATGAAGAAAAAGTATTTTCCCCTTTTTGCAATAGCTCATTTTCCTTCTTTAGTGCTCAGAAGACTAGCCACAAAGCTGTGTGCTGGGTGAAGTATACTAAAGTTCCTCTTTATACTAAGAAACCCTATTTTTTTTAGGACATGTAGTGCTAAGTCTGTGTGTCCTTCCAGCACTCAAGAGTTTAGCTGATTTTTAGATGCTTTTATTTATTTATTTATTTATTGGTTTGTATAACATAAGTATCTGAGTTTTCTGAATATTCTCATTACTCTCATAAGTACCTAGGACATTCCTAATGTTCTGTCACATCTACTGTTATTCCCTGACAGACTGTAACATTTTTGGACTTCGAATCGTTAATACTAAACTTACGTGTGTAAGGATGATAAATGTTGTTCATTTGCTGTGGCATGTGGAGGACAGAGAATAAAAATTTACAGTATTTACTGGAGAAAATATATCTTGGGCAGCTACCTACGCCATAGCAATCTGGACTGCACAATTCAGGTAGCTTTTTTTTGGTTCTCTGTCTTAAGGCATTTCATGTGCGTTAATGGGTAGCCATAAGATGCAATAGGGTTATTGTCAAGGTGAGTTTGATTCATTAAAAATCCTCAAATCCATACTTCAGGGTCATTTTCCTATACTAGTTCTATCCTTCATCCTATTAAAAGCCTTACATAGGCTTACATAGGCTTTTAATAACACCTGGATCAGGAAATTTTCCGTTTCTGATCTTGCCTGTGTTAAGAAGTACATATCATAAAGGTCAACCAAATAATTTCAGATCCTCTTTGGAAATTATTTCTTTTCATTACTCCTGGAGTGTTCAATAACAATCTGGCATTTTCTTAACAAGACAACATCCTTTCTGTTCACAGGTCTTTTTTTCAGAAATTAGCAGTCTACAAAAGATAATGAGCTCAGTGAATCTTATTAACACAAGTTACAGCTGATTGACAAGTAAGTACATGGCTGTCATGTAATCTAATCACCGTGTTATAATTCAGTTACCTATTGATTTTAGTTATCAAAACTATATTTCAACTGTTGTGGAAAAACATTCGATACCTGCAATGTTTTATGTTTAATATGAGTTATACCAGTACCAAACATTATTGAACTTAGACACTGTGGAAATATATGAATTTCATATTTCATAGAAATACTACTGATTTTCATATGCTACTGGCTATCAGTTATATTGAAGTTTCTTTCACTGATCAAATATTATACTTGGAAATAAAGTGGGAACTATTTGCTGTTTATTTAACACCTATGTAGTTCTGATATCTTATCATTTGATGCTTGTCTAGTCATTTTTACTGATGTAAAATGAATATAAAATAGGCATCAAGCCTCATTTTCCAGACCGTTGATTATCCTCCCTTTTGGACTAGTGTAGAGAGGACTACACAAATGGCAAAGCCTGTTGTGCTCAGACATGAAGAGGGAGGGTCGTGAGTGCAATTACAAATGCTAAGCTGCATTGCTGGATGCAGCACAGCTTTGAGGAGTCCTAGGCCACCCTAACACTTCTCTGACACTGTTGGTTTGGGAAGGGGAAGGGGAAGGGGAGAGTGAATTTCATCCCATGTACTCAGTTACAGCATTATTAATTTTTACCTGATGACAATAGTTCCTTTCAAATAGTCTGGGGAAATCATTCGAGCTCTCCTCTCCCAAGTCTTGATGTTGCTGATGTAATGGGGAAAGTCACAGAGAGGGAGAGGGAACTGTGTCTGGTTTCATCCACTAAGAGAGTTAGATAGTACAGTAGATACAGGCTTGACTCAATCTGTGGAGGAAAATAAGCTATGTTACACATTGTATGTGCAAATGGTGAAGCAGCTAGACCACTATATACCACCCACGCTCTGGCCAACATTTAAAATGGAAACATCAGCTGTCACTGCTTTGTGAAGATACTTATCTCATGAGTAGCTATGAGGTGTTTTCAAAAATACTTTCAAAAATGATGAGCCCTTCAAAACTCACCAACAGCAAATCTATACTGAGTTTCCCATCTAAGACTAGGCAGGAATTCTGCGTTACATCAAGGCATAAATCTTTTGAACACAGGTGTTTCATTACAGAAATTTCATTTATTTACAGTAAAAAGGTACACACAAGAAAAACCTAGACACCTGTAGTGTGCAGGAAGGTTTTTAAGGACCATGCCACTTTGGACTTACATATCTAAAGTCCAATTTTGGATTTAGGTCTTATTCCTGCTTTTTGGATGTGGTCCATCAGTTAGATCTACACCCATATGGAGTCTTGCAGCCTACTAATGTCTGAATCCTTTTTAAAGAAACAGATTTTTCCAAGGACCATCAACTTTACACCAATTTTTAAAATTGCAAAGTGACACTTTTCTACAAGGTGCTGATCTTCTTCTGAGTTATTTGGATTTCAGCTTATGCTTTGTTAATATTAACTGTTAGTATCTCTTGCTTTGTTATGTATTCTTCTGGTAATGTGAATATCTGTTCTAC
Organism: Nothoprocta pentlandii; assembly: GCA_013398315.1. NCBI lineage: Eukaryota > Metazoa > Chordata > Aves > Tinamiformes > Tinamidae > Nothoprocta > Nothoprocta pentlandii. The sequence continues at coordinate 2,424,122 of VZSG01000002.1, forward strand.
CCTATTCCCTGATTCTGGCTACACCAGAAGCTGAAATCTCTGGTGACAGTTTGCCTGACATATCCATACATCACCTTAAATGACTGTAGTTTGCCAGCTTGCCTGTATTTCAGTTATATGAACAATCTGAGAGGACCAGCAAATCATGGAGGTATTTTCAAGCAAACACCTTTTTAAGACTATAATACATAATTTACATGTATGGAAAAATACATTAGAATGCCTTAGTGAAAAGAAAACCCACTGCAGAGAATTACTTTTTAATGTCACTGGTTACCTCATTTCTTGCTCCAGTATGGCCAAAACTCAGGCAATTTTTTTTGTCACTGACATTGCCAGAAGACACAGACGGCAAGTTAAATTTAATAAGCAGTCTGCCTACTTTGGGGAAAGTAACATGTTATCTCATTCTCACAAACTGATACCTATTACCAGCTACTATGTATAATCATTTTAACATGCAGGGCATCTTGGCTAATGGATGCTTCTCCTTTATAGTTTTAATAAATAAGCCATTCTTCAGTATGACTCAGTTTTTGCTATTCTCTTGCTTCCTTTCTGAAGGACATATATCCAGTAGTGCAGGTGAGGAATCCTTCTTCAGCCTCAGTGTTGCTAGTGTGACTGACAGTGAAGAACTGTTGGCAGGGGCATCTGTTATGCCCTGTATAAGCACTCCTGGGATGCCTGCTAGGCATGTTCTCAGATTGCTAGCCCATGATGTCGTTTTGCTGCAGATGTGTTCCCTAAGATAACTACATATAAATGGCAAAGATATATTTGTACTCCTTGCAGTCTCACTGCAAGTTGCTGTGTAGAGTTTTTCATTGATGCCAACTGGAGTAGGCTGTGGTTCTTCATCTGAGGAAGAGTAAGCAAGGGACACATTTTGGAACTCATTGGTTGACTTGTTTTACATATATTAATATTTTTGAGTAATGATTGAACATAAACATCTTGTTTTAATTATGTTACTCTCATTTCATTGAATATAGGCCTCCAATCAGAACATACCACTTAAATTAAAAGGATGAAAGTAAATATAAAAGTAACCTTTCAGCACAGTGAAGTGCAGAGACATCCCTCTGTCTAATGCAATGGCTCTCCAAAAGCAGTAACAACAGGAAGTCAAAATTTATTATGTGGATAATCAAACCTTGTTGAAAATAAACTTTATTTAGCAACCCCAAGTCATTATAATTATGATATATGAACAAGTCCTAACAAAACAGGTCTGTATAGTTCTTGTTAGAGCAAATGGTTCTATAGTTTGCTTTTATGTATACTTGGTGATTAATAAATTAAAAATCACACGGCTAAGCACTGACAGTTGCAGCCTCAAAGACGGCATTGATATGCCTATCAAGAGCTGTCATTTCATCACCTTGTGGTCTCAGTTAAGTGTCCAGGCTCCCAATACAACCCAGATGCTGACAAATGGAAGTTTTATGACCCAAATGACTGAAAAGGTTTAATCACAGCTGGAGAAGGAAGTCACCATGGATTACACTGACAGGCAATATGTGTACCCTTTGGGTTGAGCCCACAGGCATGTTTTGTGGTGTGCCTTCAACCCTATCATCTGAACTCACCCTGTACATAGCCCAGCTCCAGGCTGGGAAGATACTGGCCTGGGGTCCATGTATGCATGAGCATGGGTTTCTTTACAGAGGAAATGTGCACACATTTTGAAGGCTGTTCACTCCCCAGTTCATCTCTTTATGGGAACAGTTAGGGACTAGGACTGCATGGTTCAGCATGTGACAAACTTTTATCTACAGACAGACCTTGGAGCAAGTCTGCAGGAACCACCCAAGGCATTGCTGCTCTCTTGTGTGGATTCACCTAAATCTTATCAGGAGATGACTGGAAAGAATACAAAACAGAAGCACTACAGCTCAATCAAGCACATACAGGCATGTGAGAAAAGGAGGGAATGATCTGTTTTTTGTCTCCATCACAGCAAAGAAGTAACCACTGCAATTACATATCTTTCTTGTCTGAGTTTGTTTGCAGTAGAATCTGCAGAACCTTAAACTTGTTGCCAGAGAAGGTAAAACTCCTAGATTACAGATAACAGCACCACACCTGGTGTTTCTAAGGAGCTTCCTTAGAGCAATGGAAAAGGATGAGAGAGAAGAGGTTTTGAAAGCTAAAGGGACATATGGGTAACAATTATTTCCCCAGTTCTGTGAGAGCCTCAAAATGCTTGCTCCTCAATAACATGGGGCTGTAGCAGAGGTGTGCAAAGGCTAGAGGTATTAAGAGGCAAGACCATGGATGCCTGTTGATGGGAAGAGTGTTCCTGACCATTCTTGATGCTCTGGTGTTTTGATACCCTGATGACCTGTTCGGCTGCTAGAGGATATTGCTTCACCCCAAGCCTCTCTTGCCATGGACAACTGGATGGAGGCCTTGTCTAGAAAGAGTTACAGTTTCTTCTAAGAATGATCACTGTCAAGGTATGATGCTATCTTGTTAGCTTTTAGCTTCTGCTACCTTACAGAAAGAGGCAAAGATCTGAGTGCTGATTAAAAGAAATTCGATAAAGTGAGCTTTCTTGAATCTGTCATATTGCAGATATCCCAGTCCAAAGTGCTTAACAAACATAAGGGAGCAGCACTGGGCAACACTGCAAGGGCCCACGTGTTCATGAACAGTAAAAAAACAGAGCTGACAAGCAGACTTGCCTAAATTGGGTGGGCTGGTGTGCGCCCAGAGCTGTCACTAATTCAATGCAGATCATCTGTGTAATGTGAGTGCTTATTTTCAAAAGAAACTGTGTGGAAAAAGTGTGTGCAACTCTCAAGAGAGTCTGATTGCAAAGGCATAGTTGGAGCTGATTAGCCTGTTTCCCCTGCTGCTTTTTGCACACAGGAGATAGGCAGGCTTGTGCCTTTCTCCAGGCAGGCTCTGGAGCAGGCTGATGCAGAAGATGAACACAGTTCCCTTTCCATTCGCTCTCAGCTTGCTGTAGTAGTCAGGGGAAGTGCCGGAGCTGGAGCTCCTTCGTCATATGTGGGAAGGGAGGGACAACCTCTGGCACAATCTCCTCACTTTTGCCTGCCAGGGACGAGATTTATTAATCAGTTTGTCCTAGTACAAAATCCACTTCCTTTTTTGTTCTACCATTTGGTGTTGGGCTGCCAAGGAGCCATTTTTTTTCACTATATTTTGAGGTGGATCTTCTTCTTAGACTTAGGTATTTCCATGCTTGTATTTTGCTGTTCTTTAACTGAAATAGATTTTTTTTTTTTGTCCCCTAATTTTAGTACCTGGTAATTGCTGAAGAACTGTAAAGAAATTCCTAGGGTGGAACTCACCAAATTGCAGTCATCTTTAATTTAGGTGTCTAGTCTATGCTAGTTTAATGGGTTTCTGCTATAAATTACAAGGAGAGATAGATACCTTCAGACACCAGCTTATCCCTCCTTTAAAGTTGTTTCTTTCCTTCTCTGTCTGCATCTGATTTGGCCCCTAGGAAGGCAAACTTAGTCTGCACAGCAAATGGGTGAGGAATTTGGAATGGTAGCAGAAGGCATCAACAGTAAAATACAGAGCAATGAAGAATCAGGTCTGCTAGCTAGCAGACCTTCAGGCATTTCATAAAAGCAAAATGGAATCATGTGATAGAGCCAGGCTAAAAGGACACCTGATTCTGATTATACTAGACTGTTCTGACACAGTAAAAATGCCTGATAGTGGGTATAAATATAGTTTACTCCCACAGGAAGACTCTTTTATCCCTGTTTGCTTCAGATTTCATCCAATTTGAAAGGAAGTGCAGTAAAATTCAAAACTGAGAAAGATGTGACTTCTTAAAGACAGATTATTTGATACGCCTGCAGCAGGTTAAATGAAAGAATATCTTTTTCTGAAGAAAAGAATGACTCCAAGGCAATTTCATCATCTAAAAATGATAACTTAGCACAAATTAGCACCTACAAATTGCTTGTTTCCTACCTAAGCACACTTTCATTATGGTATTTATTTAGGCATGCAAAATATCCATTTTAGAAGAAACTTGGTTATACACAGTGTATTGTACAGCTTTTCGCCCTCAAATAAGCATGCAACTAACATGTCTCAGTTATTCATCTTGAAAATAGTATTTAGTAAATCTCATATCTGAACAATAAGGTTTAGAGGAAAGTCAAACCACACTGTGGGAACCCCAGAATTTTAGCTTGTAGATTGCATGAAAAATCCTGCTGAACTTCTGTGGGCTCCTAGTGTTTGGTTTAGGGGATTATTTATATTCACTGAAAGTGGCATAAAACTACTTTCTGACTTGAGAGATACCTAACAATAATGTGGTCAGCCTACAACCACAAGTGGCTAGTCATTTTATTATTATAATTAAGGATATGAAGGGATCCTAAACCCTCTAGAGTGTGTTGGCAACTGACTGGGGGGTTCTGAGAAGATTAGCCACAGAGCTACTGTGGACTTTAATATTGAACAGCAATTAAGATAATGCATAGAAATATAGTATATACACATGTAAGAAAAGTATTAGAAAATAAACAGTCATACGAGTGAGGACTGGATTTCATGACTATATTTTCACTTCCAATTAAGCTCCATGACTACTTAGCTATTACAGCACTCTTTTTTGTGCCTTTTTTTTTCCCCCTGGTCTGTGAGCCTCTCCAAGGATGTAAGGGGGAGAATATGCAGCTTCTGATTACCAGACAGCTTAAGGATGTGCCAAATGCCTAAGTGTTCATCTCTTCCAGAGCAAAACAAATTCAGAATTCAAGAAAATTCAAAGTTAAAAAAAAAAAAAAAAAAAGGTAAAGGCTTTAGAGTTTAAACATCTAAAAATTTCCATGTCTGTGCTTCTGCTTATTGTTTTTACCTTTCCACTCTATTTCAGGCATCTTGGAGCTTCTGAGTTTAAATCCTTATTATCTGAGTCCTCAGTGCACTCAGATATCTTTGCTGAAGATCTGAGATACTGCAGCCAAATTATTTTGAGGAGTTATATAACTGTATCTCACTGCTAACTGTACTAAGCAGTTTTGCTAAATGACTTGTGCAGCTTGCTGTGAGTCAGATTCAGATGACCTTTCTCATGTGGAATATTTCCATTTAATTAGAAGTGCCTAGACTAGTAGATTGTTCAGTTTGGTTTGGTGTCCTTATTTTTAAAAGATAAAGTAGGTGCTGACACATTATGTTCAAATAATTTCCAATGCGCGGAGGATGACAATGTTCTTGTCCCTGTATGACATCCCTTTGCAATTTCTTTACATCACTTCTCCTAAACACTCCATACAAAACCACTGACAAGTAATGGGGCTCTTTAAATCCAGGATTTGTACTTTGATATTATTACTGTTTTTTAATAATAATCATATGTGAGATAACAGGTACATGGAATTTTTATCTGCATTACAAAATATTCAGGAAAAAAAATCTGATCAGAAACCTCAGTCTGCCACTGCACCTGCTTTTTTTTTTTTTTTTTTTTTAATTACCTGGAGTTTCAGGCATTAACACATTTGCCATTTTCTCAATTAGGAATAGAAATGATAGCTAGCCTTGTGTTCTTATTTTGTTACAGTAATATCACCATTACTGTGTTTTTCAAAGTCCCTTTCTTTTTGCTGTGTTTTTGAAACAACTACAAGTGGAGCATCATTTGGATATTTCAGAAGCCAAGATATTAAGAAGACAACTATATTGTGTCCAGTAAATATTTTTAAAAAAACCTAAAAGAAACAGAGCTTCTTTTACTCCATGAGAATAGAAATTTGGTCTCACTTTGCACTCACGTACATAGTCACAAAATATGCAGGATTTCAGTAAGTACAGCTCTGAACCACCCACACTACCAGCTTCTCTTTGGTCCATGGAAACATCATCATAGTGTACCACCTTCTTGTCCCATTTCTGGCCCTGGCAGCTGGTGGGACCAATGATACTGTTCCCACTTCAGCCAATTTTCTTGCACCATTGAAAAGGTACAAAATGGGCATGTACAAGGTGAGGAAAAAACAGCTGACCTTCTCAGCCCTCTAAACTCAGTCATTTGTTCATATACTTCTCAAGGTCAGTGCAGGAAAACAACTGTAACAGCAAATCCTTCTTTAATTGGTTATTGCTGGAATATCATAAAGTAGAACTGCTGATTCTGCAAAAGCCCAGAATGCCTGGACTTTTGAGCTAAGATTTGAGCTATAGGGAGCAGGGAGCCTGAAACCACTATCTTGCAGCCAAACAAGATATTGCCATTTTGACACTAAGTGGAAACCAATGAAGTATATCAAACCTCTGTGTGAAATTGATACTGTGACTAAGTTTCCGTGGATGTCTGTCTATGAAGTTCTTTCATAAATAAATGTTAGGATGGATGATCTTTTTTTTTTTTTTTTAAAAAAAAAAAAAAAAGACTTGCTCTATCATGTTTTTGCTGTATACTCTTCCTTCCAAAAATAATTGTCTATGAAGGCATGTTCAATCCAAGATATAATGAAGATTGTGGAAGGAACTCTACAGAATTGTTGTCTCCTATCTATAGATACAGTGAGTGTAATAAAATCTAGTATGAACCTACACTTTCCATTTGTAAGGTGCTACAGTGTTATCAATTCCATTTCAGAAAGCTTGATAGGGTCTGAAATGGTCTAGTTAACTGGCAGGCAAGTGTCTCTGGTTATCTAGTTTCAGCCCAAGCAATCCCATTCCTTAAAAGTTTTGTTTGTTTGTTTGTTTGTTTGTTTGTTTTTGTTTTCTTCAGTGAGGAATAAGATACAGTGTTTTCTTAGAAAGGAGAAGGAATTGAGAGCAAATATACTCCTTTCCATGAGCAATTTAGATGTTGCTGTACTCACGGTCGCAAAAGTCTGAATGCATACTGAACTCTATTGCTCTATTACCAGATTTATATCCTTTAAATGGCTAAGTAAGTTTAAATGAAGTTTAATAGGATCAGTATTAGCAGCTTTACTGATACTTAAATGGGAATTCTTATCCATCCTTAAGTGTGAGTCCTGAAGACAACACTTATTACAGCAGCATAAGTATCACTTTCAGTGCCATTAAAATTAAATACGAGTACACATCAATTTTGGTGTCAAGAGATGTACTGTAAAGATCAACAATAACTCTAGCTGAAAATGTCTCTGGAAGCCTATAAAGCCTGAATACCACGATATCAGCTTACACAAATTAGAACTGCTTGAATAGTACTTACAGGTATAGAATGCTGTTATTTTTGACTTTCAATTTTATAAAGCATTATCAAGACAATTCTGCAACTTAGAAATTCATTGTCAAGTGTATCTCAGTACTGTAAACAAATGAGGGTATCTGAAAGGTCTCAGATGCTATTACTTGTGACCTGAATTTCAAACCTAGGTGCCTCACAAATCCATGTGTCATATGAATGTCCTCAGTTTTGAAATTTTTCAGTTCTGTGAACATTGAAATACTGATAACATGACAAAAGAGTGGGATTCACTGTAAGGTCCAAACTATTTTATACCGCTTCATTGATACAGGGAAATGGCGCGTCTGTAGTGAGTCATCTTGCTATGCCTGGTCAATACTTGCTTGGGAATATTAGAAAGTAGAGTACTGATGAATCTGGCTTAGAGTTTCAAAATGATTCCTTCTTAACTTAATTGAACTTTAAAGAAAATATATGAACTGTATCCAAAATATAATAAAGCTAACAGAGTTACCCTGTGCTGAAGTAATAATTCTTTTAATACAAGATCTGGCAATAGGTCTTACCTAAGAATAGTGCCCAAAGTGAGTGCTTAGGCTCATTAAGGGCCTAATGCACTGGGAGAATGAGTTACAGCATGTCAGCTGATCTACAGTAACCATGTCTGCATTCAATCTTAGTGTAAACACTTCTGAGAATCTGAGTCTTGGAGAGTTTATTACAGCCTCTAAAGATGATTCACAGTTGCACACCTCCCTATCCTTGTTTCTGCAAGCTTTTCAATGTGGCCTCCAGCAGATGTCCAGATTTAACACAGGAACTCCAAGGAGGTCTGAGGATAAGCCTGCTGTCTTACCCACCTTCCTTCATCATGCATAACATCCGTTCACACGGTGAAGCATGTAAACACACAGTTATCCCTGCCAAAATTTCCAATTTCATTTTCCAGATTTTATGTTCTTTTACATCTCAACTCTTCTCCCAGCTGTTGATAATTAGATACAAGATTAATCCCTAAAAGGTCTGTATTTATATTAGATCATCAGATAGCTACTTTATTTCTTCCTCTACTGCCCACAGGATACTGGGAAGGTGTTTTTTTAGCATTTTATGTATAACATTTGGGAAATTCTGCCTAGACATCACTTTTCTCAGTAATATTCCTCAGAAACTAGTATTCTGGCTGAAGGAAATAGTCTTGACCATATGTATTACCCAGTGGTAGATGGAAGTGGGTCTAAGGATGACTTTATAGGCTAAGGGAAGGTCTGAAATAACTGCAGGCACTGCTGGGGATCTTGGTGGGTCACAGAGCTTAGGTCACTGATGCAGGAAGATAGGATGGAATAGATATGATGTGGGGAAGCAAAGAGTTTGGGAAACCTACAAGTTTCTGGGAGAGCAGCCTAGGTAGCCTGAAATGGAGTCTAAAAGATCTATCATAGGAAAGGTTTTAGAAGAGTTTAGAATTAGTTAAGAGCCTAGAAGAATTCATTAAAGGAGCTCTTTGAGAGGAAATAAAAGGTTGAGACAAGACACCTGATATGGCAGAAGAGATGTAGGAATTTTGAGGGAGGACTTGACAGATGATAGCTCTGGCTAAGGAGATCTCAGTTTTTGGACAGTCTGTGGTTAAAAAAATCAAGGAGCCAGGGGAGGTCTGAGGAGCTAATAAACACTATGTGGTAAGCAACCTAACAAATTAAAGGTGTGGACATATTCATCAAATAGTGTTACTCTCTCCTGTATTCAGGAAAATGCTGACTGCTCAGGAGGACTGCTCAGGAGGAGCAGTCAGCATGGATTCACCAAGGGGAAGTCATGTCTGACGAACCTCATAGCCTTCTATGATGGGATGACAGGCTGGCTGGATGAGGGGAGAGCCATGGATGTTGTCTACCTTGACTTCAGCAAGGCTTTTGACACTGTCTCCCATAATATCCTCATA
>VZSG01000002.1:2434282-2497672 GCA_013398315.1 Nothoprocta pentlandii
CCCTGTGCCACATGCTGTAGGTGTGCCTGCTTGAGCAGGAAGGTTGGACTAGATGATCTTTAGAGGTCCCTTCCAACCTTAAATATTCTGTGATTCTGTGATTCTTTGAAAATGTTTTAGTGCTCCATCCCCACGCCTTCACTTTGCAGTTGAATTTAGTAGTTCTCCTCAAGGAGCAAGAATTGGAATGCAAATGGCCTTAATGCCAGCTCCAAGGCAGTACATTGATGAGGAAGGACACCTAATGCCAGGGTTAAACTTCAATGGCAGACTTGTCATCCCTTAGTGAATAATATAAAGGAGTTTCCGGCAAAGTCAGCTGTATCATAGAACAACTCTATCTCACAAAAAAACTGTTTATATCAGTGTATATATTTGTTGCACATCTGTATTTTATATTTTATTTTTTCATTGATCAATAACCAGTAATGTTACAAATGACAGTACTGTTTGACAGAGACATAAATGACAACTCAGGGGGTCTGGGTTGGCTGAAAACCTTATATAGAGAAGAAAGCATCTGTCCTAAATTTCACCCTTTCCTAAGTGTTATAACCACACATGACTGGCTTTTTAGCACAGCCAGAATATGCCAGCCCTTACCAGGTTTCAGGAGGTCTCTGCAGATCATAACGGACCTTCTCCACCACCACTGTAGACTCTGATGGGATTTGAGAGTACAGGATAGTTTTAACCTCTCTTACTCTGTATGCTCTGGGAAAACTCTCTTGCCAACAGGGAGGGCTTTGGCAGATCCCTTCAAAATCCATTAGTTTCTCTAATTCCCTGAGCAGGCTAGCTATTTTCAAAGGTAGCACACTGTCATACCAGAGGCCGTGACTGGGCAATAAGCCTTTTGCACATGCAGAGATGAATCATGTCTGCAAGGTCAGAATGTAAACAATGTTTTGTGTTTAGTTTTATTTTTTTCTTATCAACCCATTCATTTGCACTTCTTACATCCTACTAAAACATCAACAAAGGTAGTATCAGAGAGGCAAACTACACTGGTATTTTCTATGACAGTGGCATATTTGCATAAAGGAATTCTGAAAGTTTTGTGAACAGCCTCCGAAATACCTGAAAAGTTGCATCCTTCTGGAATTCAAATGAGATAATGGTTATTCATTTCTAGTGTTAGACCGAGTCTAATGTCATAGCATAAGAAAATGTAAAAGCTATTTCTAAGGTCCTCAAACCAAATTTCCATGCACAAATTTCACAGCAACTGTATAGCTTAAATTTATAACGTACTTGTTAACACTATGTGATGTGGAAAAAAAATAGTTTATTTCAGTAATCTCATAGATCGGTACAAAGGATATTCTAGAGGCAAAGATTTAACTTCTACTGAAAATATATGTGTGATGAGAGGCTGAAAAAGGCTAGTACATGAAGAACACAGGTTGTGTTCTGTACTGAGTGTTTTTCTGTTCTGTACTGAGGTTTGACATTTCTGCTGATGTCAGCTGCTGTGGTAGACCCTTGTAGTTTGTGCAGAAAAAACAACACCTCATTACAAAGTCTATAATTTTTTCCATTCCCTTTTAATTTCACTAATTACACTTCACACTTACAATCTAACTGAATGGCACATTGTTCAAAACATGTTGGATTGTGCTTGGTTTGGATCATATGCCATAGTGTCTAGAACAAGGTTGAAGCTAATAGCTAAAATATTTTGATCCTTAATTTAAAAAGAATCATGATACTTTTAAATAGTATTGTGAGGATGGCTTCCACCTCTTATAGTGAATGAAAAGGCCATGATGTGATACCCTATATGTCAAGTAAATGCATTTTTCTAACCTTGGAAAAATAAATTGTGGCAGAACAGAGGGTTTTATTTATACTAACTTGTGCAAACAATATTTATTTGCATCAAAAATTTCTGTATTGAGGACATTCTCTAGTGCTAAAGGATGACAGAATTTAATACTAGCAAATTGCTATTTTTGAGAGAATTTTGCCATATCTGTTAAATCTATTCCTACTGAAAGAGCTCAGGATTGCCAGTCTGCAAAAGAACAATAACAAGTTATCTCTAACGGCTTTGCTTAAAATCTTGTCAGTCTCAAGTGATTTTAAGACATCTCTGTACTCCTCTCTGTAAAGATTTATTTCTCAGCAGTTTTGTGTAGAAATTCTACATGTCTTGTGTAAAGATCCCAAATGAATGTACCAGCCACAATGTGAAACAAGTAATTTCATAAGTGACTCAGATTATTAACTTTAAGGAATGGGAATACTTTTTTATTCTGATTTACAGGAAGTTTATTATGCATAGATGAACACCAGGCAGAATTTCAACTTAAGCAACAGGCATTAGAGTACCTCAAGCAAGAGTACTGTATTTATTGTATACTCTTGTATATTATATACTGTACTATATAAAATCGATTACTTCATTTTTACTGCTTCTAGTCTATCTAAAAGAGGTGGTGCAACCTTCAAATCAAGAACTTTATATCTGGGGTCACCATGGTCACTGGGCGGCAGAATGGTGCTTATACTCTTTGCTTAGTTAACAACAATGTTGAGTCGAGCTTTGATCTTAGTGCTCAGAGCAAAGGGGACAGGAGAGGGATAGGAGAGAGGAGAGGGGCATCATGATTCATTTTGACAGCTAAATGAAAACATGGGCTGCACTTCCCAAACAGTGCATTAAGAAGGGTTTTTTCCTCTATAAGGGATGATAAGATTTACTTGCTCCAATTGCAGGCTCAAACAAGGAAAACAGCTGCACTTTAGCTGGAAGTATCCTCACTGTCATTATATCCTGACTGAGTATTCCCCTATGTGCTTCCTGTCATATCTTGCCTCTGTCTCCTAGGCTGATCTTATTTCCTCTCCTACTCCTCCCTCTCCTTAAGGAATTTATATGCTGGGATGGCTAAGAAAAAATTCACAAATGGAAAAATTTTTAATGTGTCCAAGAGAAGAGCATTCATGACACAGCAGTTCCGCATATTTCCAAAAATGTTTTAATTTTTGATGTTGTCTAAGGGACAGAAGGAAGTTTACCAGCACCTCACCAAATGTACCTTATAAAACTTCTATACACTGGGGAGCAGTTGAGGGTTGAATGCTAGGAAGATAGAAGAACTGAGGATATTTGAAGGAGACCTGAGATCAGGAGAGGGTGGAAACAATGAATAACTGGGGCAAGGAACACTTCATAAATTTGAGGCAGGGAATTGAGGTATAAATGTAGGTGACTCTTTTCCTGTAGCTCTCTCTGGCTTCTGACAGCAACACAGGACAGTTTCACCCATCCACACAGGCCTCCCCTCCAGTCATCCCATTAATCAGCCACTATCTGCTATGAGTGAAGCGCACAGGGAGAGGGGTGCTCTTGTTAGCATGTGCTTCATTTCCCTTCCTGATGCCAGTCACACTCGTCAATCTGAACAAGCAACATGCTAAAACTTGAAGAAGAAAAGCATGAACTTAAGGAAATTAAAAAAAATAAAATAAAAGGCTTCTGAGCAGTGTGGAGGAAGAGAAAAGAAAATGGGTTGCCTGTGAAAAAGGACATAAAGCAGGGACAAAATCAAAATTTCTCTTCAGGATGGTGCAATCTCTTCAAACACTTTTCCTCTCTTCTTATGGTTGAAATTTATCAAGTTGGGAATCTACATTTTTATCCAAACATTGAGTTTTCTTAAAGAACCACTGAGGAGTAATAGTATTTTATTATTTGCAGAACAGTGTCTTTCTTCATAAATACAACTCAATTTTCTAGATAGGTACATCTAAGATATAGCCAGGCTTCCTGTATTAGAGAAAAAAGTCCCATGCAAAAGGGGGGCACAAGTTGTGCAGTTGTGGCATTGCTTAAGACTTCTGAAAGCTTCACACGGTTCAGTAGGTCAAGTTTCATTTTCTTAATATCATATGCGTTTAAATTTGTAAAACAGTTGGATTGTATCTGGCAAGACCCTTTGTGTGCACTGGTAGTTATGCCCACTTAGACAAAGCATCCTGTAGATCTCTCTAATACGAAAGACTAAAGTAGATCCACAAAAGTAGAATAACTAGTTTCAGTTTGAAAGATAGATTAAATATTAAACAGCAATCTTAATTTCCAAGAACCACAAGAATATTAAGATATATGAAATCCAAACTATTTTTCCATAAATAAATTTCTTAGTGTTCACTGATTCCATATCATTCACCTTGCACTTGGCTGTTAACTGAAGTGTCAAACAGAGCTCATTGACTGTGCTGAATTACAGTCCTCGTATGTCCAGAAATACTATTTTTAAATTTCGTTGGTGAGATTTGTACATCATTAACATATAGATCTGTAGGTTGAAACAAGCTGAAGGAGTTTGAGCAATTGAGCTTTTTTTTTTTTTAAAAAAAAAAGAGCTAAAATAGAATGCAAAATTGATAAATTTTCTTTTTTAATTTTTGAGAGCCTGATTTTCACTTTCACTGAAGCCTTTTTTATATCATTTTGGCAATGTAAAGTTTTTTTCTGCTGAATTCAATTCAGTTTATGTCTTCTCGCAACATAACCTCCGTTTGAATGCAAAGGATGATATTCAGTATGTGTGTATGTATTTTGGTTTTATAACTTATAAACAAATGCTTTGAGAAGCATTAAATCCCAGATGGTCTTGCTTCTGCAATCTTATAGGTTTTTCTAGCCATTCATTCATTATCTGTGTCAGATCTTCAGAAGTCACTCATTGGTCACTACCTAACCAAGCAAAGCAATGCTAAAATACACAACAAAAAGTTTGGGACTGCTGTGAAGTACTTCCACAGTAATTGGTCATAAAATCCTAAGAAGAAAATTCATGATTTCCTGTTATTTATTTTCTTTTTTAAATGTGGTTTGGGAAATGGAGGAATATAGTGCTTACTTGATTCCGTTTGACTATGTTCATGTTTATAATTCAGTAGATCTAGGAAAATACCTCTCTACTCTGCCTGACACAATGCCTTGGCAGCTGCCTTGTGAAACCTGTACTCTTGAGCCTGCAGGTGAATCTCATTGCAGAAGATCACATATTCACTGCCACTCAGTAAAACCTGAGAAATGGCAAAATGGAGGGTAAAATATCACTTCAGAAGATTATTCAAAGAAAGCCACTCTAAAGTCAAAATCCCAAAACTAGATTTAAGTTTTGAAGTGCGGCAATTCACCTCAAATAGGAGCAAATAAAAGATACCTTAAAAGCATAGGATTAAAAACTAGACATAAAAGAACACTGATACCCTCTTTTCAAGTAATAGAACAAACTATATTATGAGCAGCATTTTGAAGTGTACATCAAACTGATTTTCCTCCCTTTATCCTTTTTAATCTCCACCAGATGCACTTTCTTTAAATTCAAGTTTTACATTCCTAACCATAACTTGTTTGAACACAGAGAAAGAGCACTGAGAGACATTAGAGACATTCTTTCTCTTTTTCATTTTTTCTCATTCTATTTTTTACAGCTGCTGAAGGCTTATCTTCTTAAATGTCTCAGTTTTATAGACTTGGCTTAATTTATTTTCATCCATGTTTTAGGCTCAAAACAATTCCATACTGTTCTTTTACACAATGTTAACACAAAGAAAAGAAGATACACACACACACATATGAATAAATACATACATAACTGATCTCAACAGGCTTGGTTGTTACTAGCATGGTAGAGAAAGATTTTACAGTGATATTTTGAAGTTAAAATGACAGAACATGTCATGATTACAATTTAGGAATGAAAGTGCTGTAGGAGGAAAGAAGGCTTTTTATTGAGATACTCCAATACCTAGTAGCCCTTTTGCTCAATGGATTCCTCAGAGTCATAATTTTCTCAGAGAATGACGAAATACAGTTGTCTTTCCTGTAAACGTTTTAGGGCTTGTGATTTTGTAAGAGATTGTTAGTAATGATTTTCTCCTTTACTCTTTCTCTTTCCTCCCTTCAACCTCATTTACTTGTGGATCAGTATGGATTTGCTGTTCTCTCTGTTTCTTTTAATTAGAAATGTGTATGTGTACCAAACTACTGCGTTGTTAGTTTTTAGGTTTTTTCTTTTTTTTTTTCCTTTTTTTTTTTTTACTTTGCAGGGAATACCTATGACTTAAATCTTGAAGTAGCTGAGTTTCTAGTATAATTTTTATTCATTAAGGCAGCATGATATGTTTTAATGATGTTTAACGGCTCCTGCACAATTCCAGCAAGTCTGTCTATTGACCCCATGCTCTAAATGTGGTGCTTATTCTGAGGATTAAAAAAGCCAGGGGATTTTTTTTTTCCTGCAGATCACAAACCTGGCTGCTTGTTATTTATTGTGGATCTGCCCAGTGCAGTGGGCAAGAATAATTACATTTTTAAGCATTGCCACATCCACAAAACATAAAGGCACAGCACCTATAACGCTGAGAATAACTCCCTGTGAGGCAACTCTAGAATAAATGGTACAAAATAAACCCCTCATACATTTGATTAATCAAATCCATTCCCCCCTTTCCCCTCATCTTTTAAATTCACGGGCAAATGACATTTGCCTTTCCCAACATGCAGCTCTCCATTAAACCGGGGAGCTTGCCTGGGGCCATACCTATATATCTGATCCATGCATAATGAAGCATGAAGCTGCCAATTGCAGGGAGCGTCTGCTATGTCAGAGACTGATAGGCATTTCATTTGCTGAACTCCCAAGGGCCCTCACACATCTCTGGGTTCATGTAGTATTTATTTTAGGCACTCGCATTTCTCATCTGTGAACTTCGCACCATATGTAGAATGAGTAACACAAGCTTTGCGTGAAAAAGCTCTCCAGGTAGTATTAAACGTAGCACGGTGGACTGGGGACATTGTGGACTTGACAAACAGGCTTGCATGGGAAATGAAGGAATATTAAGCTTTGTCCATACAGCAGCTCTGAGTCTTTCACTGGCTAAGAATGGCCTTGTTCTAATAAAATCACTGATATACATTTCTGCTGCATAAATTGTTTTGTGGTATGTACTGTGCAGATCGACATTTTTTCACAGATTATTGCTACTCTGCCATACTGTGCACAAGGAAACGTTCATGTGCTGTTTCTAAAATGCAATCTTGTTAGGCTTGAGGCTCACAGACCAACCGAGCTGATGGATGGCAAGGCCATATGCCATGTACCTTTGAAATCTGACGGCTGGACAGCAATCCTAAAAGGATTGCTTTAGTTCTCAAAATCTGGCCATACAAAATTAGTTAAAAAACTGTATTCCAGTTGTTTATTTTGTTGGTAAGGACCTAGAAAATGTTCCTTGTGCAATGGTCTCTTTTAGCATTGACATGAAGAATAATAGGGAAAGCAATGAAAGATGTGTCTATTCTCCTTAGATGCGTTTTCCAAATAAGTCTTTCTAAACACAACAAAAACTTTGACATTTGCGTCTCTGTTTTTTATGTGGGGTGATTATTACAACACTCTGAAAAATCCTTATACGTAAGCATTCATAAGGGGTCACACTCTTAGGATTTTCAACTATACATTGCAGATTACACAGTAAAAATGATATTCAGAAAATAGATTCATTTCACTTCTTAGCAATTCATTAAGTTTTATTCTAGGAGAAGACAAATACTCTGCTCCTGATCAGAAGTGTTTAAACACATGAGCAATATTAAGCATTTCACTATTTCACTGGTTCCCTTGCTAGGTTACTTCTTTTAGATTAAATGCCTTTCTTGGTGCAGACAGTGATCAGGGATCAAGCCCTCTGCTAGTTTGAAATGACTGTAATGGAGCGATGACAATTTAAAATAGATGGTATCTCTTTTAACAGCTAGTGACTGCATAGCTAGTAGCTCTGCAGTTATGTGTTTGGTTTAAAGTGGTCTGCTTTCATGGGATCTCAACATCCCCAGATTCTATTTGGGATCAAATATCTCTATTTGGCTCTGATCCAGGGGATTCTGGGGTTTTAAAATTTAGTAAAAATCTTCAAAGGTCTTTCTTTTCTATAGGTGTATATGTCAACTTGCACGATTTGTGATAGTAAATGAGACTTTTTACTACTATAAAGGTAATAAAACACAAAGTGTTAGGAAATTTTGTTATGTCAGAGCCATTCTTTCTTAAGTTTCATTGCAATGTTTTTTCCATAGCATATTGCACAATAGCAAATTATATTGAGCATTTTTTTATTATAGTTATTATTAGCTTTGAACTGTAAAAAGGTATAACTCTATTCTATATAAGCTTTAAAACATGCTGCATGAATAGTTGCCTGCATGGAATTAGGGTTTTAGAATAATAAGTGCAATCATGTGGTGAAAGGGTTTTTATATTGGTCATGTTCGTACAAGAGTGCAGCAGTATTTATATGGCAAATAGATTATTGTCATTCTTTGGCTTTCAAATTCCTAATCCTCACATTTTTTTTTAATAAGAGATTTATTTCTAGCATTTATTTGTGTGCACCTATGCACATAGTCTGAATGTTTTTAAAAATATGTACAATTCAGTGGCATGGCTAAAATTAGGTAGATGCTATTGACAGAAGAATAATTGTGTAATGGTGAATTCATTTTCCTTCGCTACAGATGCTGTGACAAAGCTGTTAGCTGTTTTTCAGCTGTCTTATTGGTACGCATACATATATGTGCAGGTGCATATGTTTGAGTGCATATATAATACGTGTGAAGGCAGGTACTGCATGTATGTGTTCACGCTTGGCTTGTGGCCATGCACATTTATTTTCTTTAATTTCTATGTTCAAAAGGGCTCACGAGACATGAGAGGGGAAAGCCTCAGATATCTCCTGATTCGTGTGTCATCTCCGACGCAGCTGACTGCATTGCAGGTCTTCTCCTGCTGCCAGTGGAATTCAACCATGATGAGGAGGGACCACCCTCTAATGGAGAAAAATAGTATTTCGGGTGCAGGCCTCATTTGAATATTGGCTTTCAGCTTTGCCTTTATAGCAGGGCTGCAGCAGGATGCAGTGAAGCAGAGACCACACAGCACCTTAGCGCAGAAGGGGCAATTTGCAGACAGCTGGCCCAAAAATGTGTCAGATGCTTCCCATGCAGATTGCTCCCATTACTTTAATCCTGTGACACAGAACCTGGTCTGTGAGCTTAGTTTTTAGGCAGTTTGTGTTTTATACACATCAACAAGCATTTCAGATATGTAAATCCTAGTGGCATAAATGGACATTTCCTTTCTGAATTTCTCACCAAGCAAAGCCATATTTCTAGCAGAGAGAATTCATAGGCAGACATTTGCATCAGTCTCTGTGAGAAGCATATTTATTTTATAAGCTTGCATGCATTTCAGTTCAGTTTTGTAAAAAGAAGTAATCTACCCTTGCATATGGCTGGAATAAGCATCTTGTATGTAAAAACTTTCAGCTCCACAAAGGCATATTGCCCAAAACAACAAATATTTCCCTCAGCAGTTCTGACAGCTTGTTTCCACAGAGAATCTGTCTTATTTATTTTCAATTAAAGTATTAATTTTAAAATATCAGCTCAAAATGCTGTTCAATGCTGAATGTTGTTCAAAAGATAAAGAATGGAAAACAGCTAGCAAGAAATACTCAAATGAATGTTCAGGCTCTGTCAGAGAAATCACATGAATAAGCACATTGTATGCATGTATAATGTCCTGAATTTTCATTGCTATTAGGTATGCCGTTAGTGAGCACTGAGAATACTTCTCAGCCAATAGAATTAATTCACTTATTCAATGAGCAGCAGTGCTGAAAGATTCAGAACCCTCCAAGCCTATAAGCATAAGCTTGTGTGTAGCTTGCTCTATTGTTCATTTCAGTTTGGGTTAGTCTTTAAAGGTTGCAAATTATGTTTTGCAGCCAGTGGGTAATTCAGACATTCACACCTGCAAAAGTCTGCAGAGCTGTTGTACTGAAAGATAGTATTCAAACGTAATTAATGTAAGTATTGTGATCCAGTCTGTAAGAGGTAATTACATTTCTCCTCTCTAAAATCCTCCTGATTGCTTCAACACAAAATGAAGACTGTTCCTGTGCACTGCTGTATATTATTGCTACACAATATTTAGAGCAGAACTTGATGCAAAATTCTCTAAAATTGTATTTATTTTTTACTGTTAAATAACAATTAGAAGAAATGACACTGCCTACATGTATGCACACATATGTATAAAGCCAGACATATATGGTTTTTTGGTCCTTTTTTTTTTGGTGACCTGTTTACAGAGGAAATAATACCAATATACAGCAGTAAGAATTGTTTATACACTCCCCCTTTCAGGAAGCACTTGCTTGATGTCAAATAAAGCAGCATACAATGACATTTCCTCTTTCTGACCACTTCTTTGTCCAGGTGGTATTTGTGTATAATGTTCTTTGCAGTCGGAAGATTGCATGGATTGCAGCTGGGAGGAGGGATACTCAGGGGGAAATGGCTGGCCCTGCATGTGTAAGAAAAGCCATCTGCAATCTGCCTCAGGTTTTCTATATTCCATTCTTAAATTTGTAAAGTGCTCCAAGATGATGAAACATACTATGTAAATGAAAGATAATGAAATTGCACATCTAAAAGTCTAAAAATATGTTGAAAATATTGAGGAAGGATTGCTAGGAATAGCGAAGAAGGGAGCACTGTTTGAGCAATATATTTTCACAAATCAAGAGCAGCAATAAATAATATATGCACTTTGATTACTCAGCTGAGGTAATCTCTGAAATACCACTTGTAAACTCCTTTTCCTCCATTGTCTTGTGAGGCTGATAAAAAGTGGTCACTTGATGGAAGTGAGTTCGCAGAATTTACCAACTCTGTCCCATGAAAACTTGCATTTCAACTGCTAGTTTTCTGTCTAATGATGTACATGGCTTTAATCCAGAATTAATCTTGTGTGGACGGAGACGCCAATACCTGTGCTGAAACACTAACACATATTCAGGTTGCTAGTCTATAGTGCTCTGCAGTCAGCCTTGCCACTGTCATTATTTGATCTGGAAGCTACTCTAACATATATAAAATAGACCTCCCAGTGCTCCTCAGGATTCTCTGGGTTCTCTGGTTATTCATATTCTTGTTTTCCAGGAGAAACACGAAGCGCTGTGAGATGCAATCATGGCATGCTGAAAATCAGTGAGAAAAATGCATGGTGAAGCTGAAGGACATGGATCCACATCTTCTAGGATGGGAATTGCCTCAGTCATACTTAGGTGCTCCTCAAATCTACACTGTGTTTTATTTGTTGTTTTTTTTTAGCTCCATCAAGACAAATGATTTTAATGTCCTATATGTGGTTCACCTTATATACCTATCTTATGATGGAATGAATCACCCTTTTTAAGTGTGTCTGTCTTCATTACAGAGGATACGGATACAAAGTCCAACTTAGTTGCCTAATTTTCAGTTGACTAATTATGATAAGTCCCACACTACAAAACTAAACTATTTTTAGGTGGTAAAAAAACACAGGAAAGATGATACAGGCAGAGTCACCACACTGTGTTGATACTTTGATATATACTTGAGAGCCTGAACTTTATTCATCTTTCTTCAGTTTTACAACACTGTTACTGAAATATCTACTCAACTTTTCAGTATCTACATTAAGAAGTCATTTAACTGGAAAAAAAAATGTAGAATAGAGCCTATTTTCTGTTTTATACAAACGTTTAAATGAAGGTGTAAATCACTAAGGCCACAGAGTCAATAGTTCTAGCTCTATCATTTGTAGAAAAAAATACCTTGAATGTAATGTACCACTGAATGACAGTATATGACTAGATTTCTTTCCATTAATATAAGTGCAAAGAAGTTCTAGTATTCCAGAAATTCTCAGTAGTGTTTCCAAGGTGTCTATTCTTGATGTTTTAAAAACCAATGTAATTGTGGAAGTAAAAGGTCAAAAATACCTTCCTCTTTTATTACTGTATTGAAATGTCACAAAGCCTCTACTTAAGAGGCTTTCTCAGGTTTGAATGAGGGTCACAGGAATGCAACACTCCTACCCATTAAATTAGAAAAAGTATTTCATATAATAATGGAAATGTTATGGCACTGCATCTGTGGTACAAACTGGAGGAAACCATGAGCAGACAAAGATACTTGTACTTCTGAACTTGAGACTTGTACAAGTGGTGTGACTAAGGATGAAGTTGTCAGTAATAAAAGTAAACACTAAATTAGATAAATAATATACCTGTACTAAGGAAAGTTATGGTGTCTGGCTGTAGTCATAGCTGTGTTGCTGAAAACCATTTACAGTAAGCAGAGGTTTTTTGGGAACAGTTTGTGAGGAATTCGAATGAACTTATCTACATTTTCTTTATAAAATATGAAACTCAAGAACTTATGGTGGAAACTGAGACTGAGGGAAAAAAAATATGCAAAAGTGTTTAGGAAATCTCTTCCTCATACCTCTAATCCTTTTTTATCCTGAAATGAAGCAGAACTTTTCAAACACCTGTGCCTTATGAAGAGATAAAATTTTGAATTAATTTTGAAATAATAGGTCAAATAATTTTGTCCTTTAATATGCAAGCCATGAGTTGATTGAAGTACTTAGTTTACCAAATTTTTTTCAAGTGAAAGAGCTACAAGATATGTTGCGTACAAATATCTGTGCAGATATTTTTCTTTCTGGATTTTATATTCATCAACTTATTCACTTATATTCACATAATAAAAAGAAAAAAAAAAAGGATTCCAGTATACTAGCTACTGACAGGACTCCTTGTTACTGTATGCAGAATTCCCACTGACCCTGGTGGTAGAAAGCCATATACCTGGAAAGTGCTTAATGGATCAGGTCACTCAGAAATGCTTTTATCTACGTAGACTGACTTTTTATAATAGCAAACAACTTCATTTTCGAGTAGCAGAGGCCCTGATGCACTAGCAGAGGCAAAGTGCAATGCTACTGTTCATTCCCATCTAAATAAATCAGACATCAGTTCATGTTAAAAAGTCCTAATATAGAATGATTTACTGTGGTTTCTCAAGTAAGCTACATGACTAACAAAATAGGTTATCAGCCTCTTTGAGAGAAACCATAAGGCAAAATAAATAAATCTTAGTACCAGTAGAGAAGTTTGGATGATTGTGTCTGTAAAATCTCCCTGCTGAAGTCCTATATATTTCCCTATTTGAATAAAAAGATGAGGTTTTCTTATTTTTGTTATTTTTGTTAAGGTTGTAACTTAAAAGGAAAATGGAAACAAAATACAAGAATGCATATTTTTTGCCTTTGCAAGATTCCTGAAATGTTAGAAAATTTGTATTGCTTTAGGAAATTGAAATGAGGGCCTTTTCTCTGCTCAAAAAAAAAAAAAAAAACAAATTAACTCAGTATCTGCTCTTCTTTTTAATATTTTGCTATTTTTAGCAAGCAACAGACACCTTATGATTGTTCTACCTGGTTATTATAACATTCCTAGTAGCCACAGATGAGAAGACCTGTATTTCCTAAAGCAGAGCATACCATGCCCGGAGAAGACAGCGTCGGGTACCATCAGGATGCCAGTGTTTCCTGTTAGGTGCTCCACAGTTTGGATCTTCTCAGTGCTGTGAACTGATCCCTCTCTCTGCTTGTCCAGCAAATCTCCTATGCGCATTCCTGTGCTGTCACTTACAGGGAGCAATATTTCCTTCTGAAATCTTACAGATTTGCCACTTTTCCCTCTCTCCAATTTTGCTGTCTGTTGCAACTCCCCCTTAAAGCTCTCCGCCACACTTACACCAACCCTGTCATCATTTACCAAGTGAATGAGGTTTAGGATATTATTTTATAAGTGCAAGTGCTAATCTTTTACTTAGGAATATTTTACATATAGTTTAGAATGGAAAAGGTCTCAGGAAATAATTCTGCCTAGCTTGTCCACTTCGTTTAGTCCTTTTGCTTTGCCTGCTTTTCACTTTGCTAACATAGTTTTATTTTACTGTAAAAACAAAATCAAAAAAGTGCACTTTTCTGACTACTGTTATTGAAATACTTGGTCCAAAGTTATTTAGGCAGCAATCCAATAAATTTGGAATATGCCGCAAAAAAAAATACAGTCTTAAAAGAAATTAGGAGTGGCATAATAGAAATTTCACTTTAATGCAGGGGTCTCCAGTTCCTACAGTCACTAGGACAATACAAACTGTGTTCCAGGACGTATTTCAATTGTCAGAATTGTGGAAGTGAGAATTAGGTTCCTTGTGTTGCTAAATGGTAGGATTCATTCAAAGAGAATAATTCTGCTTATAATAGATGCTTAGACATTGGTGCAATGCAGCTGTTATTTCTGTTGAAAATTAAAAAGTAAATTAGATCAATTTCAGATACAAAATCATTAACTGCAAGGAAATTTCATCCCTAGATGCACTAGAAAATCAGAATGGGACTATCTTTGGAACAAAAATTGGCTGTCTTATGTTTTTGGGCTTGGGTTGGTGTGTTTTGGGGAGAAATGTACTTTTTATCTACAAGAGGCTTGATGTGATCTGTCACCATCATCCTGGTTTTCTATGACAAATTGCAAGCACAGTCTTCCTTTTCAGCCTTCCTTTTGCTTTGATTAAAGCACAGCTAGGTTACTTGCTATACTATCACCTCTCTACATGAATGATTTTGTGCTGCTCTGGGTAAATTATATCACTAACAAAGTATTTAAAAATAGTGTTGACCTTCCTACAAATAAATTGAGTGTAATATTAGCATTTAGATATCAGTCCTTCTAGGCTTTTGCTTTTGATCTCTTTTTATGACCAGCCAAAAAAGAATGTACTTGAAGCCTTATTCGAGCTAAATGTGCTGCCATAATCAAACTTACACTTTATTATTACTTGCAAAGTCTTGACTGATCTAAGAGGGTTTTCAGCTATTGATTCATGTTTAATAATAGCCAAGTTTTATTATTTTGTAGTTTTTAGCCTTAAATCACTTACATTAATCATGCTTGATGACTGAATATTCAATACTCATGACTTTTTCTCTTCACTTTCCCTCTCCACCTTTCATTTCACACTTCTATAACTTCTTTGATCTCTTATTGTCAAGTCTAGAGTCAGAGCAAAAATCTGAAGCACCGTAGACTGCTTTTGCCCTATTCATTTAAATGTCAAAGGATCAAACTGTCAGTATCTTCTACAGAGTCTCTAGTACAGGCAAATATAACAGCTAATTCCTTTTTTTTTTTTTTTTTTTCTGTATAAAAGCAAGGAAAAGAACAGGAACAACAAATACCTGTACACTTGGAACACTGTATTTGTATTTATATTCTACCATTATTCCTAAGATCTTAAATCAAGGATTAACCTAAATCTCCAGATTAGAAGAAACAAGCCTTAAAAGTCAAAATTTGGGATCCTCTTCTGTGTTGCTACTAGCTCAAGTTTCTTTTCCTTCCTAAGAATATTGCTTATTTCTATTTGCATAGTGTACTAAGGAGGACAAAAATCTCACATGGGCAGTCTTTTTGGAATGGCTCTTACTGGTAGCGTCTCAAATATTGCCTTTGCAGAAGCAAGAACAACAACAACAAAAAAAAATAACTAGTGAGTTCTGCCTCTGTCCTCAAGCCAAACATATGGAATCCAGTAGTCGACCCTCACTTTGGTCATAGCAGAGTCTCAGGGAGAATTCTGCTTGTTTTCACCATTAGCAATATTGAAGTTACAGGAAAGGAGTGCTCATTCTTGTCATGATTCACCTATGCAGATGAGGTGTTTCTCATCCATTTACAGATGAAATAAGGAACACTTCTCTTCTTTCAGCTTCTGTTCTATTATTGGTGAGAGCTATAAACTCTAATTCCGGTGCCACTTGGGGATCCTGTCAGTCTGATGACTTCTGATCCCTGTGCTGAGCTGGAGCATTTCACTTATGGCCAAGCACTGATGACAAAACTCCTTCTTGTACTCAGCACAGATTACCATTGCCCTTATCATAGAATCATAGAATCCTTAAGGTTGGAAGAGGCCTCTAGAGATCACCTAGTACAAACTCCCTGCACCTGCAAGGTCACCTCGAGCGTGTGGCACAGGGCTGCGTTCAAGTGGGTTTTGAAGGTCTCCAGAGAAGAAGACTCCACAGCCTTTTTTTGGCAACCTCTTCCAGTGCTCTGTCACCCTCACTGACAAGAATTCTTTCCTTAAGTTCCTGTGAAACTTTTGGTGCTCCAGTTTGTGGCCGTTTCCTCTAGTCCTGTCAGTGGCCACCACTGAATAGATGCTGGCCCCATCCTCCTCACTGCCTCCCTTGAAGTATTTATAAATACTTATCAGACTCCTCCGCCAGCCTTCTCTTCTCCAGGCCGAACAGGCCCAGCTCTCTCAGCCTTTGCTCCTAGGGCAGATGTTCCAGGCCCCTGATCATCCTCGTAGCCCTGCGCTGGACTCTCTCCGGTAGCTCCACATCTGTAGAGCCCAGAACTGCCCCTAAAACTCCAGATGTGGTCTCACCAGGGCTGAGTAAAGGAGAATGATCACCTCTCTCGAGCTTGCTTCATTAGGTAAATGAGTCATACGTATCAAGATCTTTTGTGCTGCTCCCCGATCCTGTTCTGTCAGGTAGTAACTTAATGAAAGTCATCAAGATTCAAATTCAACACATCAAATATAACAGAAATTACAATTAAAAAGTGTTAATGGGATCTGTTAAATCGTGTGTTAAAAATTTTCATCCATTATATGTTTTGCTTAAGAAATGCTGTAGGAAGTTCAATATTAATTCTCTTAACCTTAATGTTCCTATATCACATAGAGATATAAGAGCCTGAGATGGCAACTCACCTGATGGGGTTCCTTCTGAAGAAACATTTTTTTGACAGTAAAATTGTTTTTTTCCAGATGCTCTCTCTTGAATACTTGATGATTATAAGGAAAATGAAGCTTGCATATAGGAAAGTGTCATTAGTATAATACAAGAAAGTAATATCATAATCATTGGCACTTTTGAAAGGCTCTTGAAAGTAAATATCTCAGTTCCATTCATCAGTTGAACTTGTAAACAATGCTTGTTTCTATAAAGGAAATGAAAAGATAATAATTTATATCTTGATAGTTTTAGTTAATATTTATTGTTGACTATAAACAGTGAAGACAAAGCACTTTGCACTGTTTTTTCCCCCTTAGATTGACTTTATAATCAGAAATGGGAAAAAATGCAGTCCTATCACTAAAATTACCAAGTCAATGAGAGAGAAAGTAGACAAAAATGACAGTGTACTACAGAATTTCTTTACCAGTGAAGATGTCTGTACTCTTGAATATAACACATGAATAGAGAAGAGAGTTATCAGTGATATTTCAGCAAAAAGGGAGGTATAAAATTCAGTTAGTCATTGGTGTTATTTTAGTATGTTTGAAGTATGTTTTAGTATGGTGCTATGTTTAATACGTTTAGTATGTGAGTATGTTTTATATGCAGACTAGATAAATTTATGAAGTGAAACGTAATTATGGTAACAGGGAAGATAATAGATTTAACAATTGAGTTACAAAGACAGAAATAAGATTTCTCCTCTTAAGATTTCCCTTTAAGCTTGGCATTAGGTCTGCTGGCACTTCCACATTACCTGAGGAGTTCATATTTCTTATTTTTTTATCAGAAACCACAGATTCCTTTTGGAATCTCTATCCTTGCAGAGAGGGACTCCCCTTTCCAGGTCTCCATATCAGCCTACTCTCATGCTTAAATCACCTCAGGAAGATGGGAATCTTCCAGAACTCGGAGAGATATGTGCCTGATGTGTGCAACATGTAACCTCACCTCATTCATCAGGTCTGACTCTGTCCCCTAATAACCACATTCCTGAAGGATTGTATGCCCTAACCTTAGCTAGATCTCTTTCATAGTTAAAACTTCCACTGAATACTTGATAGATCTTCACCTGAAGAGGAAAATGGCAGACTTCCAGATCAGCCCTCATCTTATATCAGATCCCTTAACAAAGCAGCTCAACTTTGGTCTGGTAATTCTCCTCCATCCTTCCTGTTCTTCGCTCCCCTTGATTTCATTGCACGTTACAGTCCCTGTGGTGAGGTGACAAATGGTGTAAGAGATTGGGGTCAGCGTACAAGGTCCTTATTGGTACTCCTGGCCTCATGCTTTTCTATTACTCCAGTGTGGGTTCCCCATAGGCTCTAGCTCCTTAGGAATGTCCCTGCCCTGATGTGGTTTTCCCTACACCATTGCGGGTTACTATCACACCTCCCTTATTTACATCAGGGAGCTGCCTTAATTAATATTAATATTAATATTAAAGCTGATGGAACAGGACTATAGTTCATAATTACAGTTTCTGGAGAAACAGTTTCTCTCTGGTGTTTGTTGCTGAGAGTGGATTGGGCAGCAGATAGCATATTAGATTGGTTCCATCAATATTATTAGAATGAGGATTAGGTAATCCTCATTACCTAATGAAGATTTGAGATTTGAGAGAAGATTTGAAAACTGACAGCCGGTAGTTTCAAAATACTGAAGCATCCTGTATGGGCCACTAACTTTGAAAAGAGGCCAGTGAACTGTTTCTATATTTTTCTGTGCCAATGTACTCCAAAGATCTAGTGCTAACTGAAAATCTACCCTATTTATGGCTAAAATATTATGGCTAAAATGGCTAAAGTAGCTACAGTCTTAAAGAAAATCTAAGGCTGTGGTGTTTATGAACACCAACCCTGTTCTTAATTCTGCAAACCCTGGCAGATGTATTAAGAGGCCAATGAGGCTCTTCATTCCCAAACCCTAACCCTAAGTGCATGTAGAGTCCTTACATCCTCTCAGAGGGAAGTCCTGTAAGGGAGAGTAGAGCAATAAATGTCAGTTTCCTAATCCAGTGAACTCTGCAGTAGGCACCAAAACAAAAGACTTGGAATAAATTAAATATTCAAGCTGTAACCATAAGAGCCTTCACTACTCTCACAGCTCATGTAAACAGCCACATCTATGAAGAAGAAGCCAACTTCCTATATGACTCTGCAGTCCTTTTAAGTCTTAGTAAGCTGGAAAATAAAGATTTTCAAGTCCTTTCTATTCCTAACCTTATCCTTACTATAATGCTAATTAGAGTCAGGAAATAAATCCCTGAGCTAAATGAGATCCTATTATTTCGATCCTGTTAACATCGTGGCCTCTTCGTAGGCCTGCAGGCACTTTTGAATCCAGAAGTAATCAACACTTTAAATGTGTACATTCTCAACTTCTAACCCTAGCAACATTCCTGAATTCTGACCCTAATTAAACTTAACTGTAATTATTGAAGGACCAATTGCACCTTAAAAAAAGAACATGACTCATTGGACCTTTCCCTGATTCTGTGGTCCCCTCAGTGACTGTTAATGTGAACTGTGAAGGCTTATCCCCAAGTCCCTCCCCAAACCCATACTTCACTCAGTTTCTCCTCATTGTCTACTTTGGTCCCTACAGAGAAAGAAACACATGGTAATGTCTTCTTTAGACAGCATTCCCTCTTCCTAACTTCTGTCACTGTAGTAACAAACCAAGCTTCGAATGTTTTATATTCCCAAGGTCAATCTTAAATCTCTTTTCTAGCCCTAATATAAATTGTAACAGAATAATCAGACCCTACCTTGCCTTAATCCAAATTTAAAACAAATATTATCTTGCCTAAAGGATTGGTAATTACCAGGAGATTGCTATTGCCCCCACTTCAGTGCTAATCTTCATCAAAGATAATCCAATATGTTTTTCAAGGCTTTGTAAAAGTATTGCAGGAGACCAGAAGTTTTTAGAATTTCTGAATAATAATTTCTGTCTAACTAATTCTTGGGTCCTGTAAAAGGTAATAATGAATTTAATTATTGAGAAGTTATATTCTCAAACTCTAGCCTAACCCAGAAGTTTTTCAATATATGGACTCAGTTATACATAAAAAGTGAATGTAATAATTTAACTTTTTTTTTTTATATCAGCTTCCTCTCTAGTTCCCTGAGTCTTGCAAAATCCATCTATAGATTTATTCTTGAAACTGTAGATAATCCTCAATCTCAGTTACAGTAAAAGGTCCACTTTATACAATAAAGTATAAGGAAAGGACATAGGCTCAGGCAACTTGAAGACTTCAATATTAAAGTAGCCTCTTGTCATTTCCTTAGCAATAATTCTAATATGAAATATTCTATACCCAAAGGGATTTGGAAATATGAATAATGGAACATTCCTATATTAAAAGCAAATATAGAGGATGCTGTTGACACTACTTCCCTTTTCATTTTTGTGATCTTTATAACATGAAATTGCAAGTATGAGTGACTTTCCTCAAATTATGGCATGAGAATTCTTGTTTCTTCCAAAGTAGGAAATAGCAATAAACTAACATTTCTGCAATGTGAATAATTTGAAAACCAGAACTTGGGAATGAACTGAACTAAATTATATGCAAGTATTTTAAAGTTCAAAAGTATGACACATCTATGCAGATAGATCTCCCCCACTTGATATCTTGAAGCAAATCGTATTGCAGGGTCCAGTTTCAGATTCTATCCTCTGTTTGCCACAAGGTAGGAGGAAGCTATATTTACCTTGGTTTTATACTCTTTTCTTAAGCATAAGTTCCTGACTACTCTCTAAAACTATAACAAATAATCCTGAGTGTCTGATACAGAAAAAAAACATCCACATGTTTTTAAGGGACAGATTCTCAGCTATTGTTTAATCTGCAGATCCAGTAAAGTCAGATCATGTCCTGATGATAAGAATCAGTGAACACTGAGACTTACAGGATTTAGTCTATCAGTATACCAATTACGAAGACTTCCTGATTATTTAAAAAAATCATTCACAAATCCTTATCCTTGCACAATTATTGTACATGTCTAATTGATGTACAACATCAGGGGATCATTTGCTTCATACTGTACCTGACACATCATTTCTCAAACAGAGGTTACTGATTACTATTAGTCTTCTCTCTTCTATGTTTTACACAGATCACTAAAATAGCATCAATCTGTGCTAAAATGAATTTTAATCTGAGTCACATTCTGGTCACAACTACAACAGTGTTAATGCTTAAGTTCAGTAAAAACTCATCTATATGGTAAATTTACTAAGATCTTCTCTTTTTTTTTCTTTAATTTTTAAACGAGTTAGTTTAATCAATCTGATTTTAAAAATAAAATACATTAGCTTATGAAAATTGTCATGTATATTATATATTGTAATTTAACTCCTGTCAATATAGGAATATAAATAAAAATGTACACTTAAAATAGAAAAGCTTCACACTTTTGAAAATCTCAAAGCATACCATAAATTAAGCCTTATGGCACTTTAACTGCAGTGTGCTAACAAAATATATGAGTTATGTGTTAACAGCAGATAATCTGAGTCATATTCTGCCCATCACCTTGCAGGGGAAAGACTGTCTGCAAATGCCACCAGTACTTCTGTATAATCCAGCAGATAGAATCATAAAGGAGAGGACCCTTAGCTGTTGATTTTCTGTAGAAATCTGGGACCACATTACAAAAACAGCTTAGTTTTCACCACAAAAAGGCTGTTTATTTTCAAGACTAACTTCTCCATTTTTTTTCCTTTTAGTCTTTTCTTGTGACATTCATTGTTAAGTTTTGAAAAGGGTTATACACGCTACACTTATTATGTTTAGCTCAGTAAAAAATGAATCCGTTTATGTGGGATCTAATTGGTTTTCAAAATATGTCAGTCACTCATCTTTCAAGTCTTTATTTGTTTTAAAGAGATATTACTGCTTCATTCCCTTTTCACAACAGTCTCTTTAAGACAACAGTTATTTATTGCTTGATGCAGTATATCAACTGGTACAGAAGCTATATCTAAACTACTACAGCAAATATGCCTGGGACAATCCTCTGAAATAGAAGCCAGAGAGATGACATGTAGTACATCTTTCCTTCTCTTCCTCTCCAGGACAGCAACAGCATACAGTCTAGTGACTGGAAATGGTCCTGTGCTGTGTGACAGAATTGCCATGGAAGTGTTAGATGGCCAAGCTCTACAGCTTGTCTACTACTATGTGAATGAAGATTGTAGGGAGGCAAGGGTTTCTCTCTTCTCCAAAATAACTACCAATAGGACAAGAGAAAATGACTTTAAGCTGTTTCAGGGGAGGTTCAGGTTAGATAGTAAGAAAAAGATTCTACGTGGAGAGAGTGCTGGATTATTGGAACAGAATTATCTATTATTGGAACAGGCTGCCCAGGAAAGTGGTGGAGTCACAGTCCCTAACAGAGTTCAAGAAAGATGTAGATGAGGCAGTTAGGCATATGGTTTAATAGGTACGATGATGATCATGTACAGTTGGACTTAATGATCTGGAAGGTCTTTTCCGATAATAATGATTCTGTGATGGCTCTCCAAATTTAACATTTCAACATGGTGCACAATGGCATTCCAGGGCTAGGAAAATTTCTTGGGTGGTTCTTATGTTCAGAGCAAGTGTAAAATTCTTGTATATTTTAGGTTCTGTAAATGTTAATATATTACTACTGATGATAATGACATCAATAATTAAACTTGCAATAAAGTTTTTAGATATCAAGCTATGCATTGATACTTGGAAGTGCAAATACTGATTCAGACGAATCAATTACAGGCCATTAAGAATAAGATTATTTTTAAATACTTTCCATAGCTTGGATTTATGCATACTTCCAAGTTCGCATATTCCTAAGAAAGATTCAGATATTTCACATTTTTCTCTATCTCATTGAATTTTGTAATATTTATGACTATTAAACATCAGTAATATTTTATCAGATTTAAAAAATGAACATGGTATTAAATTTGGAAAAAAAAAAAAACTCGTAATTCAAAGTTGAAGATTGACAATAACATTTGTTTAGTCCTGAAGACATTTATGAAAAAGCGTTCTAATGCGAGTAAAACTGTAGAAGATTTAGGAGTATTAAAATGCTGTTTAATGTGTCTTTTGAGTACATAATCAGAAACTAAGACCCTTCTGCTAAGTGATACTAAAATTTTTTGTTTGGGACAGAAGAAAGCCTGATTTTTCTGGGGCCCTGAAACTTTTCTCTGAAGCTGAGTTATCCCTAAAAGCCCTCTCATTTTCAAAATGCTGCAGCCATAGCCCAAGTCCGTGTCAAAGTGCTGGATTCCAGGTGGTGATTTTTGTTGGATGTTTTTCAATATGAAGACATATATTCCCCCTAAAGAAAAGTATGAAAGAAATAGGAATAGAATATGGCACACGTACATCTGCCACAGTATTACAAAAATGGCTTAATATCTGTAATTATATTTCTTTAAAAAATTCCTTGGTTATAATGCCATGTTCATCTTCTATTGAATGGAAGATCAGGAGGGGTTTTCACGCAGCAGATAATATTCTTCTCCCTTCCTGAACTTTTTTGAGTCTTTGGAATGGATTTGCAGCTAATCCTCTTTCATTTCTCTTTATATGATGTTTCACTCACAGCTACATCATTTTCTTTACATGTTTTCTTTTCCATTTCCAATATATAATATAGTTCCCCTTTTCCAGTTCTCTTACTTTTCTTACCCAATTTTCATCAAATATTTCCAATTTCATACTTACAATGTGTCTCTCTGCTTTTCTTTTTCTCTCTGACCAGATTATTTTCCACTCTTATTTTCCCACCTCCCTCAAATGTTTTGTTTGCTCTGTTGTCTCTTTCACTTTTTTTGTGAACTTTCTCCTAAACCTGTATCCCATTTTTTTTTCTTAGTTTTCCATGTACAGTTTCCAGTTACGCTTGAGCAGTTCTGTGTCAGATACAACCTGTGTGAAGATGAGGGAAATAAATAGTGGTGATTGCCAGATGGTCTTTTTTTTTCTCCTACTTCTCTCTGATAATGATGCTAACATAGCAATGATGTCTGAGATATTGCTCATAAAAATTTCCCAGAGCACCCCTCCAACAGCATGAAAATAAAGCTAATACTGATCTAAACCAAAGAATAAAATCGTAGTTCTTTCTGAATAGTTCTTCAAGCATGTAAAGAAAAGAATACACATGTTCAAGGACTAGTTTCAACTTTTCTCTTTGTCTGAGAAATGTCAGGATAGAAAGAGAGAAGGCTACTAAATGGCACAGACTGTGAACTAGCAGCTGAACCTAGAGCTTGACAGATGTCAAGTGTTTGATGGGTCTCTAGCATTCAAATTATTTTCAGATTAGCCAGCACATCTCTGGTAATAAAAGAGAATAATGATTTCAACTCTCTTATTTATTCATTTTGCACTGAGTCTGAAAGCCATAAAACACTGCACTGATGGATGTAAATTGTCTCAGACAATTAGCTCTGATTGTATGAAAGCAAATTTGAAGCCTCTCCATTTTAATAAGCAAGATGCCTTGGATGGGATTTCAAATATTAGTGAAGTAAATAACAACAACAAAAAAAGCTTACAGTGGGCAGACAGATGTGTAATGTCCAGGGTGTGGCTAGAAAGCTCTGTTAGGTATATAAATCTGCACTTTAACACAAACAAATGCTAGAACTCAAATGTATATTTGCACATCTTTTGTGTGTTAGTGCTAGTCCTTTTTTAACAATTAGTAGTACTATAATCACCTGCTTTCTAGTATTTTCTTGGTTTGATAGCTAGGTCTAGGTTGCTTCATTACATTTAGATTTTTTTTAAACAAAACCAAAGTTACCCAGTCTCTTGAACAAGTTAGAAAAACCTCTGTCATGTCAATGGCTGCTTTACTTCAGTAAAATATTCCTGAAGGAGACCTTTATTTCTGATTGATCAGAAAAATAATTCAAAAAAAAAAAAAAAAAAAAAAAAAAAAAAAAAAAAAAAAAAAAAAAAAAAAAAAAAAAAAAAAAAAAAAAAAAAAAAAAAAAAAAAAAACATGAAAGAGCTCTCCAATGTGGAGTGCCAAAGATCTGTGATTCAGTCTAAACACTTTCAAGCTGTGCTGCAGATATTTCAAATAAGTCTAGTTATTTTACATTTTTTAAGAATCACTGGGAATGTACCATAGATCCAAAAGTTCAAGACCTACCAGAGTCAATTTAACTTCTTCAGAATCATTTATTAATTATTTTATTCCAGCTTCATTTAAATTTATTTCTGTAATTGGTTCTGACAGGTTTTAAGTTACAGACATTGTGGTCATATAGAAAGGAATTTTAAAGTGTAGGAAGTTGTGGTTTAATCTGTTTTAGATTGAAGACTGCCTTTATTCTTATGGCAAATTAAAACATTAATGGTTGTATTTGTTCAAACCAAGTGCACAACACACGCAGAGCAAATCTAAAGACTTCCCAAAGTGTCAGACTCACTGCTCTCATGTGACAGGTCCACCTTCATCTTAGCACGCCAAGGTCACAGCAGAGTCCCTGAGCGGTGTTGTTGAAGCTTTAAGCATGAGCTCCTGTATTACATACCCACTCAGAGTGACTATAGATTCTCCTGTGGCTGGTTCAGTGTCTGTCCCATTTGGTTGTTTCAACGTTGAAGTTATTACAAATGCCTGCTCTGAAGCTGGCATCAAAGTTCAGTGGTGAGGCTGAAACTAGATGATCTCTTTTGAAAGTATCAAATTCTGCAAAACTGAAGGGCCTATAGTAGGAATATAGAAATCATTGTTTTGCAAAAGTATTGCTGGCTATTATCTAGCAATGTAACCATGTGTGTCATGATTTCATTGAATTGGTCCCAAATCAGTGAGTAAATGTTTAGTGTTGTGAAGGAGGAAAATATGAATTCAGGTAAGGAAAAACAAAATAACATGCCTAATATTGCAGAATGAATTGATTGGAAAAAAAAAAAAAAAAGAAAAAGAAAATCATTCCAGGGTCTCTTTTGCTGGGTGTGATCTTTCATATCTAAACCACACTTATTTTGTCAGCAAAAAAGAGCTGCAAGGGATATCAATTAGTTATTATGAAGGGACTGCAGTGCCTCAAGCTAAAGGCTTGGTTCTCATTTAGCCTAAAGCTTTTTTTTCACTGCCTTAAGAGTGTAAATGAACTTATATAATGTGTGAAAATTGCATTTACAGTTGTAGAACTGTATAATGGGTTTTTGTATACATGTCAATTGGATTCTCTCTCTCTATTTCCTTTCTTCCAACACATCTGCTATTAGAATGAGAATGGTCCTGAAGGACATACTCAGTATGTATTAGCAGTCCCACTGTGCTCTGATATTTCTACAACGATTGTTTCAGCTTGAAGTTTGGGTGCAAAATAATAGATGCCTCAAATGAAGTCTTTCTTGAATTTTATTCATGTACTTTTGTAAAAGTACATGCTTCTGTATTTGAAAGGGACACTTCTAAAGCATTTGCTTCTTCAGCTCTAAAACTGTGTATAAATGGGCAGCAGTCCTTACAGTCTTTTTTTGGTGAGCCATGTAGTAACAACAAGAGCTTTTATGTCAATACAGATTTCATCTTCCAGCCTTTAGAAACAAAATCTTGAAAGAAAATGCTCAATAAAATTAATCTCAGGACCAATTGTTAGCCTTCTCTGTAATGAATTCATTCAACTTGATGGCTTTATTTGTTGTCTGTCTTGTCAACCAACAGTACTCCTCAATACCACTTTCCACTTATTTAGAAAAT
This sequence comes from Nothoprocta pentlandii, assembly GCA_013398315.1. NCBI lineage: Eukaryota > Metazoa > Chordata > Aves > Tinamiformes > Tinamidae > Nothoprocta > Nothoprocta pentlandii. Next base: position 2,460,774 of record VZSG01000002.1, read on the forward strand.
TGTTTCTCCTCCAAAGAAAAGTGTCAGGTTAGTCATCATTTGGGGAAGGGTTATATAAACTATTTTGGTTTTAAAATTTTACTTAAACTTCCTAAGATATTCTGTACCTACAGCATTTCACTGAATGCTAAATCAATAAGCATGCATCCTTTTTTTTTTTTTTTCCTAAGGGAGAGGGAAATGCCAAAATCTTCACCCAATCCTAACACTACAAATGTCTCATTCCCCACCCACATTCTGCTTTTATTAATAGAGCTCAAGTGTTTTTTTTTAACATTTGTTTCAATTTCCTTTGCAAAAGCCCTGTCAAATTGACTTTTGGCAATTTGTATTTTATTCTGACATTTCCTAAACTAACAAATGTGTAACTTTTCTGGTGAATCTCTTTTTTTTTTTTTTTAAATTCCCATAGCCATGCTTGTTTCAAATACCGTGTTTAAGATACTTTTTAGCAAAAGATTACATACTTTTCCTGTCTTGTGCAAAATAATTTTGAAAACATAGAATTTAACATATTTATTTAAAGCCAGTCATATAGTTTAGCAAATAAGGATACCTATCAGCATATCTGCACAAGCCATAGTGCCTACCAGTTGGTGTCAAAGTAGTAATTAAGTACAGTGCAAAAGCAAATCAGGTCCTCCAAATGTTAATCTCATTATCACCTTCTCAGTACTGCTTGCCAGAAAGTTAACAGCCGTTAAAGCTCTGCTGCTCATCCAATCAGAATATTAAATTAATCAGTATGGCCTGACACAAATATTGCCAGTGGTGTTAATCTTTTGCTTTGTACATCTCAAATGGGGGAAATAGGAGGCTGTCTACGGAATTTGATACATTCTTATTAATATTTCAAATGTGCAACCAGCTCTGGAATGTTTTATGTCATGGTGTGCAACGTTTGTATGAAAAGTTTCTCAGAGCCTGGAAAATGCATCTCATGTCTGGTTCCCAAGCTTTTTCCCTTGGCTCTGTTCTCCAAGTGATGGTCATAGCTTTTTGTCTATTCTCTATGTCTCTGCTGTCATATGATTTCCTGGCAAATATTTAAAAATGTGCCAACAGTCTATGAAATCAGATATGATTAGATAGATGCATCCAGACAGTCTCCAGCATTCAACAGGCATCTATTGTAGAGAGGCTTCTGAAACACAGTCTGACTTTGTTCCTTTAAATGCTTTTTGGATATCATGAAAGCTATATAGTGATTTTTCGGTATAAGCGGGCAAACGTGTGAAAACAGTGGCTGAAAGAATTCTCCTGTGTTGTAAATCTTGGCTAATGAAAGATGCTGTGTTCTCAGAGACTCAGATACTGCTCAGCTGAGGCCTTTGCCCTGCTTTTGTTATGATAGTTGCAGCTAAGCCGTGATCCTGTCAGAATTAATCAGAAATAATAAAAAATATTAAATGTACATAATCTCACATTACGTGTAGATACTTTTATTTATAAATAATGTAGATCTATAAAGGGCAGGCTTGCATCCTGGCAGAGATACAGCTGTGTGTATACACGTATATATGCATATATGCATATAGGTGTATGTGCATAAGAGTATATGCATGGGAGAGCACATAAGAATATAGAGCCATGTGTAAAGGCCTTCTTAAATACTTATGTATGTGCATATCTATATAAACAGAATATACATGCATGTATATAGTCATACTGCAAGGAGAATAAATATTCATTGCTCATTTTAATAATTCATCATAATAAATATTTATATAACATACACAGTGATGTGTTGTGGTATAAATGTTTCAGTGGCACGAGTCGGGGCTGAATAAATTATTTATGAGTGACAAAGCCACAACTAAGTCATGCAGGTCAGTAGTAAAATCCTTCTACTTCACTGTCATGAATTTCTCATATATTATCGATATAAGAGAAGAACTATTTTTCAAATGTTTAAATCTGTTTAAAACTGATGGGATCCATTACTTTCCTTTCTTAGTGCCTCTCCGTTGACCATAAATAATTAATTTTAATTGCAAACATATAGTTCAATTTAAATTTTATTAAGCCTCACTCTTCTTTGGATAAAGTTATCCAGAGTATAGTTATTATTTACTTGCAGGAAGTAAAAACAACACTTAAACAAGAGGTTATTGCAACACAAGTTGCTACTTTTTGGGAAAGGACCTGTAATTCTGATAAGAATCAATAGAAAAACAGAGCTGGATGAGGATATTTCTTTGGTCAATGTAAATGCTAGAAATATAGCATAGAAATATAGCATAGAAATATAGCATAGAAATAGGAAAAACTGTGTCTCTGATACTAGCATTTTTTTCTTTTTCTTACTGAACTGGCAGTTTTCTGAAGTTGTTCAGAGGACTAAAATGTTCAAACCAGTCATATAGAAGATGGATTAGTGGCAGGAAATGATGAGACAGTCAAAGGTAACTGATAAATTGAAGAGGTATGAGATATATTTTATTTATAGCATTGTTTTGAAATTTATTATATGGTTATGCAATTTATCTCATTACTATTACCATTATTCATATACAAATATTAATTTATTTGTTTAATTTTACCTCTTCTTTTACTAGTTTGCATATAATGCACATTTGTAAGATTTTGCACATTTGTAAGATTTTATACATATATACACGTATATATACATATACATATTATATACATGTATATATATAATATATCTTTTCAATTCATTTATTACTATGATAATGACAGCAAGTTATTTGTATTAACAATGAGCAGTCTAGATATACAGACATTATCATCAGAAAGTAATAAAACTTAGGCAGATAGAAAAATATAAGTTTGAAAGTTTAGTATGACTAGATATGGTTAGCTTGCATATAGATTTCTTTTGTTAAGGACTGAATAAAAAAAATCTTTTACTTTTCCTGGGATAGAATCTTTCTAAAAGCTCCTCTGTGAGCAATGCTTCTGCACACTGCATATCTATATACTTACATGTGATCTTTTATATCTGTCTTCTGGAAAAAGGAAAATGGAAAAAGGGTAGCCAGCAAATATTTTTCCTCTGCCCCATTAGCAAGCAACTGCTGATACCAATACCCCGCAACCCCCTGGAACATAATACCAATATCTCTTCTTGCAAGCCCCTAAGCCTAACTGCGCATATTTTCATTAATTATAATTTGGAGGAGATGGAGAGTTTCTTTGAGGTGACAGACAAACAGCAGGATATCATGAATATGTATTGCGTGTCTGAGAAAATAAATTAACAGAGGCCATCCACTCTGGTGACCCACTTAGGTTGTCATTGATGAGTGTGACAGGAAGGTTCTGTAAGAACTGAATTTGCATGACAGACTTTTCTCCTGATCAACTAATTTACCCTATGCATTTAGATTATTTTAAGCACTACACAGCAGTCAGATAATTAATCACTAAATCACCAATAGTGGCATTAAGGTACAAGCAATACATTATTGCTGATTACCACTTAAAACTCTAGCTTGTCGGGTCTTAGCTCAAAAATTGTAATTTTCCAATGAGTAATGAAATTCATCATCTGATATGTTCATAAGGTTAGATGTTTGGGGAAAGAGGTTGGTGTGCTATAAATAAATACACTGAATACATTGTGTTGTTCCTTATAAAAAAATATGAAAGAATGATGTATAATTCTTATAACAGTAGAATCTTAATGCCACTTACAACATTATTTTGTAATATATTAGTAAGTTCTATTAAGATTAAGTGTCTAAAAGTTCCTTAAAGGAAATATTTGTATATGTGCATACACATCTCTATATATTCAAATACATATACAAATGAAAACAATCTATTTTGCAGCACAGATACCTTCATACAAACATATGTGAGTTTTGCAGCCGAAAGAAATCTAATATTAAAACAATATCATTGAATATGGATTTATAATAAAACAGATCTATATAAAAACATTATAAAATTACAAGGTATATTTTAATATCAATGTATATGATGCAGTAAATTGTAAAGATAGGACCTTTCTATATTTATTAGGGATTTTTACTTATTCATGTTAGTTTGATTCAAAGCCAGCAAATCACAGAAGTCTTTTTCTTCATGAATGCGGTGTGTTCTTAAAGTTATAAGAAAACATATTTTAACGAATGCATCAATTAAGTTATGCAAATAGCAAATTTGAAAAGGTCTCTTGATTTCTCAAAAACACAAGAATGATTTTTTTCCAGAGAACATGCAAAAAGTCCTCTATTTTAAAAATTCATCAGACATCAGTAATCCTGTAAATCAGTAATAGAGTGTACTTAAAGACCCAAAATTGATTGTTTGGAAATTTTGTAGAAATCTCTTAGTGTTTATACGTCTTTAACTAACATTATATTACGTGGATTTAATAATAGCAAAAAAGTCCAGCACATAATTCCTTAATCCCAAAATGCTTCTACCATTTTTTGAAGCTTTGGCTCCATAACTGGAGAATCTTATTCCTCTATGATTATGTGTTGTCAAAGAAACAAATCATATCACAGAATCACTCAGAATCACAGAATAGTTGCAATTGGAAGGGACCTCTGGAGATCATCTAGTCCAACTCCCCTGCTCAAGCAGGGACACCTAGAACACCTGGCACATATCTAGAATGCTTATTTACCCTGAGGTGAACCAGGCAAACCCCTTCTCTGCAACTGCCTCATAGTGATCAGGAATTCAAACCATGCATGTTTCTTAAAAGCTTTTTGGTGAGAACTACCTGTCAGGATGTAATAGCTTGGGAAAAATAATCCATTTGGAAGCCAAGGTAATGCTTTCTACGTAGAATTTGTTTTCTTTGCCAATAAAGAGCTGCTTCTGACTCTCCACATCCAGTTGGGCTTTCTTTTATATTCACTGAAGAATATTGAACAGTACTGAGCAAGTCCCAGGAATCAAAGTCTTGCAAGTCATTTTTTAATAAATCTACCTTGACTCCACTTAGCAGTTTCATATAAGCAGGGCTGTAATTGTATCCTAAAGGTTTATTTTGGGTCCCAGTCTGTAGCTGAGTTTAAGCGAATGGAGGAATACAGTCAGTGCTGAGACAGTTCATGTTATCATATAAAGTATTCTGGAAGTTTGGAAAACTGTGTAGGATTGTTTTGTTCAGAAAAGCCTGAAGGGAAGCTATTCCCAAAGCCATTATAGGCTGTGGAACTTGTTCCAGAATTCTCTTAAAACCTATATTGAAAAAAAAAAAAAAAAAAAAAAAGCTGACTTTATCAGTGATGGGACACATTTAAGCCCATGGTGTCTCCATGGACTTTCACTAGGGGATATGGAGGGTTTACTTTTGTGGCATCCCACTATCTGCCTTATGTTGCACCCTGCAAAGCTCCTGGTGAGCATTGGTAAGTTCAATTCCCCAATGACCAAAACAACCTCATACCCAGTAGAAGAACCAGATATGCTATCATGGAGAGCATCATATCTATTCTATTTTGATGCTCAACCTTTCCTCCAGATGCAATGCCATATTAAATCCCAGTATTTTCCATTCCAATATTTACCAGCCTATTAGATGAAAGGAACTCCATATTTCCTGAAAAGTAGAGGAAAAAAGTATTTCCCTGAAAACCCTATTTATTTAGATAAAATACAGATATTGAAATTAGTTAGAGGTTTGGAATGCTAGTATAACTCCTCCTATTTTAGTGGGATTAGGGGTCTGAGTGCACACACAATTCAAAAAATGTAATATGTACAGGTCACTAGGTTTCAAAGGAAATGGGATGTGAGCCATTTTTAGAAAAGAAGTGGTCTGTTAGCAAGGGTATAAGAAAGGAACAAGTAGCATAAAAACAAAGAAATTCTTTCATGGTTTTCCTTTCTTTTTTTTTTTCTCCTTTTTTTTTATATTACAAGATGTCTGAAAAAAAGTATTATGTTCCTGAAGGGATATTAACTTTGACCAAATAATTTTGAATGTCACCTTGGTAGAACAGGTTTTTTCATTATTCTGTTCATATATATTTTTCTTGCTTAATACATTTCCTTGAGGATTGTCTAGATTTTCCAGAATAATCTAGAAAGAAAAGAATCATGGCCAGTAAACAACTTACTGAAACTCTTACTGCAGCTACCTTGCACAGGGACAAAGACTCTTTGTAACTACTTTCTCTAATATTTAGGATTAAAAAAAACCCACACACACAAACAAAGAACTTGGAGTATTTTCTGCTCATGAAGCAAAATCTTTCATTTATAATCAATGGAAACAGTGGATTTATTGCACCAAAGGTTTCAGGAAGAAAAGTAACTTTTCAGTTCTTCCAAACATTAGTAATGTCCAAACTGTAAGTGAAAAGACTTATTTGCATGCTTAACTTAATCGTGTGAATAGGCCTGTTCAGCATGTGCATGTGAGTTTGCAGAATGGAAGCCCAAAAGACCAATCTTGGTCCCGATGGAATTAGGAAAGGCTTTGCCAATTATTTCAGCAGGAGTAGGATCATGACATTACATATGAATGAGAATTGATGGTTTAGAAACATGATTGTTTTCAGAGTGACTGTTTTGTACACTGCCAATTTGTCCAGCTCCCTAAGGTCTGTTACTGAGTCCCATGATTTCCCATCTTCACTAAGGATGCTTACTGTTCTACTCTTACAGAAAGCTGTGAAATTGGCCATTTACATTGGAAAGCATTGAGCTATTTCCTAGCTCTTTTTAACAAAAGAATAAATTTTAAAATGCTTAAAAATAAACCCTAATATAAACAAAAGATGGAGCAAGAAACAAAGTGAGATTAACTGTTATCTGATCACAGAAGTGCCCTGCATTGATAGATAAACATACAGGTTTTGGAAGTCTCCTCTCCATAAATTTAAACTCTTTATATTTGAAGAATAATTTATGGTCCTAAGAAAAGACACTATTTAATAAGATACAGAATTTATTTCCATGGGCTCTTTTTTGTTTGTTTGTTTTTTGTTTATTATAAGAAGGAGTTAGAAATATCATTAATTGAAATTTGTGGAAAAATATTCTTGTTGAACCTCCAAGTTTGCAAACTAACACCAGCTCTATTGCTTAGCTTATTCTTCATAATCCTTTCTCTTATCATCTTCTATTTGCATCTTGTAAAGGCATATTTTCCTTTTTTATTTTCCCTAAAGATGAAAAATAAATAAATAAATAAAGATTAAAAAAAAAAGAAAAGATTGCTAGACTGCTACAAAGTAGGACTCTGTAATTGCATAATTATATTGAAAATGGGCCAACTTTTCAAAGAGAGATTTCAAACAATACTTTTTCCATGTAATTTGGATTTTTCAGTCTTTTCAGGTTCTTTAGCCACCTAGGATCATATCACATCTTTGCATTGTAAGATACACTGATTTGCTGCTTTAAATCTTTCTCCCATTTATGTCATTACAACTGTAGCAAAGTGATGTTTGTTTATCCTGAATCTAGAGGAAATCACTCCTTTCCTATGGAAAACAAGAGGTGGCTGAAGGGCTGCAAAGGTGCTTAAAAGCAAGACTGAGGAACAGTTTGTGAGCATTTCTTAGGATTTCCCACTAAGGAGAAATTTAATTTGGATTTGGCATCATTGTAAAATATACAATACTAATGGCTCTTGGAGCCACAGAGGTCTACTATGGGTGCATCAGCCTCCTGACACCCTTCTTAAGGGATCAGGACAGAGAAATACTTTTAAATATTTATTATCTTCTAACTTTTACCTTTTACCATAATGGTAGCTTCCACCTTTTCTGCTTTTTCATCCGATTTTTCCTCCTTCTGCTTTTAATGCCTCTCTTTTCTGTGTGCCCCTGTCCCGCATTTTGTGTGTCCTCTGCCTCTTGCTTCTGCTTCCAGCCCCACAGCAAGACACTGTTAACTGCAGAGAGCAACCTGGACAGTGACAACTGCATGGGAAATGGAAAGTAGTAAAATCTATCTGCAACTCTGCAGGTTCAAAAAAAGGTGGCATTAGTCATGTAGTTAAAGCATTAAAGAAGAGAGAAGTACAGAAGAGAAAATGTATACTGGACAGACTTAAAAATAATGAAAAAAAAAAAGGAGAATTCTAAGAACTTTCATTTGACTACACAGTTGACAAAGAGTTGGTGAGAAGATTTTTTTGCCAGTGTAGAACTGACCTAGAAGTTCTACACATTAATGCAAAACATTTCCCTGTGGGAAACTTACTGTATGTTACATGCACAGTATCTTTCTCATTCTTCAGCCAAGCAGAGGCTGAAGTAGTATATAAAAGCGTACATGGCAGGAGGCCAGAACAGAGTCATTAGCTCTGTTCTGGAAAAAGAAGTGTCATGCAATGTCTGATCAAAAATTATGCAGCTGCTGAAGAACATTTCCCCTTAAAAATCATGAGAAATGACTATATAGTAACAGAAACTTGGTGACCTAACCTACCCACCAGTTAAGAGGCTATCTGGAGACCAGACAAACCCCAGTCTACTGTCCTCACTAATGCAATGTTATTGTATAATTCCTCCTAATTTGCATTAGACTGGGATTGGTTCCTCCATGCTCATCAGCCTGGAGTTCAGCTCTGACTCATTTGAGTAATCTGACTCATTCATTTGACCTGAGGATGTTCCTTTACAGGTGTATTGCTATAAATCAAGACTAACATCACTGAGACTGGAGGGTTAATATCAATATATAAAGCAGTATAATCAGAAAAACAGGCTCAAACAAGAATGAAAAGTTTGGCCAATTAAAAAAAAAAAAAAAACACATTATTCTGAATGACAGATTTATGAAATAGATTGTAAACTATTCAGGGCAGGGACTATCTTTTTTCTTTTTCCCCACTCTGGTATTTCATATACTGACACTGGATGTTCCACAGTAAGAATAATTTAATTATATGTCTATTATAAGGAACATTTTTATTTTTAAACATGAGAAAACAACATTGTCAGCAAAGCATAAATATATCTTTGGAGAAAGATGGCTCACCCACTTCAGTAATGATAGAGAGGAAAAGGTCAATTCCTAGAACTACACTGAGCACAAATCACCAAACTTACCATTTTCAATATATTGTTGGCACATAATGATTTTGTTTTCTTTCAGTCTTTTCCCTTCGTGTTCAGTGTTTTGGGAGTTTTCTTCTCAGAGTTACAATGCTATCTATCTTTGTATGTAGATGATACAGGGACTTTCCATATGCTCAGAATAACTTAAATAAACTCTTGAGCCATTCAAAATGTGGGTGTTACTGCTTAAAGGGAAAAAAAAAAAGATACAGGGGAAACGACAGATGTTTTTATTCAGCAGTGTGCTCCCATGATTTTAATAAAGATTTTTTGATATATAAATAGTGCTTGCAAGGCTATATTTTTTTTTCATGTGGTATTCAGCTGTAGCTTTGGTTTTTTTTTTTTTCAGAATAAAATTCAGATAGAAAAAAGTATATAATACATTATTGTTATCCACGTGTATATGTCTTTATGGCCCCACAAAAGTGCATAGTTCTTTAAAATGAAAATAAACCACCGTAAGAACTGAATAATGCTGAAATGTTAGAAACTAGAATAGTCTGAGTATGTAAGCAATAGCATTTGCAATATCCTTGCAGATGCTATGGGTTTCCAATCAACAGACCCCAATTTGAGTGAAACTCTTCCCCAATTTGAGTGGGTAAAATTAGATTCTGTATAAAGGGCTAGTACCTACCTGGCCTCTGTTTAAACGTGTATCCTGAGAATGATTATTTTATGCAATGAATTAATCCTTTACAATGATCAAATATAATATTTAAAAAAAAAGATGCACGATTAATAAAACAGAAAGAGATTTAATTTTGTAACTTATCGACAACATGTTTTTTTCTGAGCTCTAAATACATGATATCTAAAAACAGGCCTGGGTACTGGGAGACTGAGATGTTTTTAAAAGTCAAAGAAATCACTGAGTCTTTTTTTCACTTTACTACTTCATTGAACTTTGAAATAAGGTTGAATATTTTGTTTCAGAAGAGCTGATGGGCACAGCATTAAGACTCTCCTTCTTCAGCAGAACATCTTGGTCACATTTAATTTTAAATGCATGTTGAAAGTACTTTGCTTAAGTGAAACCGTATCCAGCTCCATATGGAGAGTCCATCAGGATACCTCCCAATATGCACATGTGCACAAGGTGCATTGCAGATCACTGAGCACAGTGGGGAGCTTCACATGTAGAAGACAAGGCTTAAGCTCCTGATCCCAGCACTCATCCGCTCTACCTTTGGGCAAGTTGCTATGCATTAGGTCAGTACTAATCCATATGGATACAGCTGGAGAGGGCTTCCTTGTATTTTTACACTCAAATGACCCTCAAGAGGTAATCCAGGCTTCCCCACCTTGCCATGGGTGCAGGTCTCCATTAGCTGCTTCCTGCCAGTGTCAGATGCATGGGACTGCACAGTGAGCTCAGGAAGGGAACCCATCTAATGGAAAAGTGATGATTTTTCTTTACCGTGTTATTTTTTAGGTTGGCCTCTATTTTCTCAGCCAGCTGAACTAACTCCAGTCCAGGCAAAATGGAGTTAGAACTATTCCAGTAAAAGGGGAAGTTCTGACCTGCCACTTGAGCAACATCCTCCGCTGTGAAGGGCGTTCAGGAGAATACCTTACCTCTGGTGCAGCAGGCAGCTAGAAATGTGCTCCAGCCCAAAATTTAGATGCAAATGCCTACGCTGGTGCCCTTTTCCAGCTCCAGGACCAACATGGGAAGATGGAGCTCAGATATGCCTGTATCTGCTAGTCCATACCTCCGCAGAGTCTATGATCTTTGTCTGTTCACTTAGGGAAAACAATATTTTTTATATGAGAGGAAAATATATTCTAAGGGAAAAACAGGATGTGAGGCTTTCAGTCACTGAGGTAAGGTGGGTTAGGCAGGCATCTTAGCTATAGCGTAACTATATAACTCTATTCATATTCATATATCTACAAATATACTTCTCAAATAGAAAATGATGACAATACTGAAAAGGGAATACTTATATTTTAGCATCCTGCTCTGCAATTCTGTTTTAGGACTGTGCATGATTTAATATACTTCATTTATGCATGTGTTTCAGTTTTATTTTCATATGCTGAACTGGTTTTAATCCTCCATCAGAGAATACTGTAAAATTGTTGAATACACCCACACAACCAGAATGGCCTTGGGAATTTGATCTTTCAACAGTTTTGTTTAGTAACATGCTTTAACATGTATTTATTTTAGGGTTGCTGATGCAATATATGCTTTTTAAAAAAAGCCTGCTAAGGAATCCTAGTCAAAATAAAATTAAATTACTACATAAAGAATAAACATTACTACGATTTTTGCTGAGTTTTAGGTGGACAGCTAGAGCCAGTACACAGCTGAAGTTTTAATATGTTGAGTTTATCAGCCAGACTTTTATCATCCATCTTAATCTGATTTTGAATATTTATTTAAATAATTTAATTTTAGATGGATTAGATGGATTTTAATTTAGATGTCCAAGATGTATCTTGGACAACTTCGTTACTGAATTCCATTCAATTATGGAATCAAATGTCATTTTTTCATTTACAAATGATATTTTTTTTTTCTTTTTGAAAGGAAAACACATTGAAGTCATTATTGGAACCAGATTTCCCAACTGCTTTTTAAATAAGCTGTTTGAGAGACTTTGATCTAGTTAGCTGACTGATATCACAGTTCTGTGCATGTGTCCTTCTCAATTCTGTATTATCCTTTCAAACTGTGTTTTACTGCCAGTGGAGGTGGTTACTAGAAGTTAAGGCTCAGAGCAGAGGGCCGATAAACTAGAATGGCTATCTAATATTAACTGAAATAGTTTCCACAAGTTCTACTCATAAAACCAATAAATAATTATTTCTGTTTCCTTTCTGCCTGGCTTCTGAATAGAACCAATGTTTAATTTGGATGAGTGAGCTGGAATCATCATTCTTAAAAATTAACATCATCCAAGCTTTCGGATTTTGTCTTACGTTTCCACTCCCCAAACTACTGGCTTTAGACTGAGACGGAGAGACAATCACCAGCTAGCAATTATATTGCCTATCTGTGCATGGAAGCTGGTGCAACATTTAGCCTAGTGATTTATCATTTGTGTACAGTATCATGTCATGAAACACTCAGCAACCTCCTGAAGAGAGTCAGAACAATATCTGCCATAATGAAGTGCAGTTCCAGTGGACACCAAATTACATCTTAGATATTTCGTTACTTGTCCTTTATCAAGAAAATGTAAAATTGTAGTGGGGATACTGACAGACTCTATAATTCGGCTGTCTGCTGCTTTATCACAGCTCTCAGTAGGTCTCTAATGAATATTTCTGTATGCATGTTTCTGACTGATAATCAAACTAAGAACAAGTCCTAATTAGGTTTTCCAGTGCACAGAAAAGTGTCTATATTATATTGGCCAATATCCCAGTCAATGTTAAATTAAAAGTACAAACATAACAGACTTTCATGTACTGTTTTTTTTTGTTTTTTTTTTTTTTTGCAAGTGGAGTATATTTTATTGAATTTTAAATGCGCATGGAGAACAGAACAATACAAACAGCTAATGCATAAAGCTGCATATTGCGCTAAGGTAAAAAGATAGATATTGCGAGGTATGTAGCACCAAATGAGAGTACATAAATCAGGGACTAGAGGTATGATTCTCCATAAATTAACACTAAAGCAAACTAGGATATCTTCAGTAGAGAAGGTGGAAATGGGAGCAAGGCTTACCTTTTACCAGACATAGAGAGTGCAATACTAAGTAGTAACTGGGGCCCAGATCTGTACACAATTCCTATTCAGTGAATTTCAATACTATTAAGGATTTAGATCTCTCTTGCAGAAAACATTATCTCTTTGTTAAATATACATAGTATTAAATCCAAAGGCAGTTATATATTCACACAATAAGACCCGTTATTTTGTTTTTGTGTATATAATATGATCCTCATGAATAAGATATCAGTATGCAAGAAGGCAAATGATGGTTATACAGTCAGATAGCATATTCCTCCTCAATCAGTGCAAAAGATGTGATCAAGATATGTCTGTGGTATCTGGTAACATATATACAGCAGATAATGGAAGACCTTACAAATTTTATATATGTTTGTCCATAATCTTATCTCAGTTAAACAAACTGCATATAGACTGGACTGTTATAAATGGTTTCCATTGTATAAATGTAAATTAATCTGAATTTTGCCAGAATCCAGTTACTAGACCATCCATGAACGATTTTTCCAAATTATTAGAAAAAAATATTTTCAATATTTTGTGGAGGTTAATTTATTCTGAATTGTGAAAAAGATATTAACCAAGAGAGATGAAAAAGCTGCAGAGGATCCAGCTGACATGAACAATTGGTATGTTGAAGGTATTTCACAGGAAAGGGTAAAGTCTGTTTTGGCAAAAAAAGATTTGAACAATTTATGTACATTTATAGCTCTAAATTAACTATAACTGTAGACAAAAGATATCGCAGAATCACGGTTAATAGTATTAGCCAATTTTGTTCCAAATATAGCAGAAGAAAATGCAGGCAAGATGCAATACATTACTCTGCAATAGAAATCATTTAACACCAATACTGGATCTTTAACACAAGCTATTTCTAGCTTCCCGTAATTCTGGAGCATGCTCCTTTTCCAGGACATAAACAATGTAGTTGTTTCATTTGTGTTAAGTATTCCATACTTCACCTAGTCCTTATTTCTCATATTCCTAAAGCTCTTTGGTAGCACCCAGGCATGCAAATAGGAAGAATGAGTAGTTAGAAAAGGAGAGCTATGCGTGGGGATGTAAAGGTAATGTTAAAACAAGAGGAAAGAGAGCAGACAACATAGCCTGCGAAGCAGCATGACTACAGTCTCTTTCTACAGAGGCAGTTTCCAGGCCCTTTTACAGACTTTACCCCATCCCATCCCACCCCATCACTGTTAGCAAGTCATTTTGGCTGGGGCAGAAAGGGGCTGTAGGACTCAGTGTTTGTGGCTGGTGCCTGTGATTTTTTAAAAATACAAGGTCAGTTTGAGCTCAAGTGAACTCCTGACCTCCAAAGAAGCGAAACTCTGATTTTTTTCACTATATCTTCCCATTATGAAGGAGGTGAAATTAATAAATTAATATATTGAGACAATGACTTTAAAAAGCTGTGAGGCTAAATCTTGCAAAAGTAGCAAGAAAAAGATCCAGAACCAAGAATAGGTTTTGCCTTTTATTCACAGCCAAACTGAAATCTTCATTTTGGTTCTCGAGACTATTTTTCTCTTCCTACGAATTATCTTCACTGGCTATGGCCGGAGGCTTGATATTGGAGAAGGTAGAGTATTCATCCGGTAAATCTGAGAGTTCTTAATTTCATATGCCTGTATTCAGATGAAAGCATGTTCTTAGAAGGATTGTTTCTTTAACTTGCTGACATGGTTCAGTTTCAAACATACTGAAAAACAGAATGGTGATAAAAAGGAGCAAAAGGTAAAGAATGTATTATTAAAATCAAATATACTAATTTTAAAAATAAATTATTGTAATTAATTACAATATTTTAAAAATATTATTACTAATTATTGTTAAAGATGTCATGGATTGTGGAAATCTTAAATGGACTTTCTGCTAACATGTTCATAAATATATTTTGGATGCTAATACAAAGATTTAGTGAAAGATCCTACACATTTAGATTATTATGTTGTCTAAGACAACACTGTGCTAAGACAACCACTGTCTCAGTTCAAACCATGCCTCCATAGCTTAGAGGAGACGTGACTCCAACTAGCAGCAGTCAGAACCCCTCATGTCTGCTTATAAAAGAATTTCTTGAAGAGCAGATATCTAATTATTGTCAAATCCACTATGCAAGTTTGCAGTATCTGATATTATGCCTACAGACAGGTGCACTTAAAGCAGCAAACAGAAAACGTTTCTAATTTGATTTCATTGATGAGATAATCAGGACTGACTTTCTGTTAAGGCTGTGTACTCTGCAGTTTTGAACTTTTTTGTCTGTGCATTTAAAGGGTGATTTTTTCCTTCCTTTTTTTTTTTTTTTTTTTTTTTTTTTTTTTTTTTTTTTTTTTTTTTTTTTTTTTTTTTTTTTTTTTTTTTTGGAAAAACAAACCAAGAAGATAATGCTGAGACTGAAAGTGTATTACAATTTACTTCAGAAACACTAGACCAGGCTGGGAAATTTTTTAAGCACTTGTATTCAGCTGGTGAAAGTAGGTCTGCATAAGAAACTGAAGCTAATTCATGCTAATAAAATGAAAACCAGAAAATATACCTTAGGAATGAAAATGCTTTTTTGTTGACATAATTTTATTCTCCTCTAAAAACTTCTCAAGGAAAAGTCAACCATATTATCATGGGACAATGACTTAAGAAAACTTTAATCTGTGTTGCATTCTAATAGCATCCATGTATTTGCAATAATAATTTGTTACTATTTAAACAAATATAAAGATTCTGGGGTAGATCTGGAATTTTAATCAAAAAGCTCCAAAGCAAGATTAGTCTCCCAAACAGTGAAATCACTGGAGCAGTTATTAATTATAAAGATAATACAATCTCCTTATGTTTTGAGCTGCAACACTGAAATTTGATATGAACTAACTCATCTGGATAAAATGTAACTGAATAATCCTCATTCCATTGATGAATTTGCCCACAGTTAAGGATCTAGGGGCCAAAAAACACGCATACAAAAAGAATCCTTTTCTTATAAATGAAACCTTTCTTGCTGGGTATTATTTATTTGGCAGTAGACCTAAGATGCTCCAGTTGAGGCAGGTTTTTGAGGTGCTTGATATGTATTGTACACATGTATTGTATGGTACACATGTATTGATATAGTACACATATACACAGTCTTTTCACCTGCTATGACACATAACCATTGCTATTTCTCCCCCACCCCAAATCTTTATGAATAGATCTTTGATGTAATGTAGAATAAATGGATAGACTATAAAATGAATTGCAATCCCTTTTTGATACAACACATTGAGCTATATCATCAAATAAACAGAGATAGCAAATCCCTTACTTGTCTATATTCTGGATTTTATTTAAGCCGCATAAACAGCCAGATTTTCACTTATTCATTAAAAGTACTTCCAAAACCTGAATATCACCAACCAGCCACACATTATAGATAGCTACAACTGCAAGGATATTCCCAGCCCTATATTATGCTAGTGATCCAGACACCTAATCTTCAATCTCTGGTGTTCTTCTTCCTTCCTGGAATAAGCATGTGGATAATAATTTAACTTTGCTGTTGTTAAAGCAGGGTTTTAAAGCAGACTGAGTGACCTCCCCTTGTGGGTATCCTGGGAACAACTTGGATTGATTCATATCCCTATTTTTCTTCAGAGACAAGAAGGAAGAGTAAGAGTAGGTTCAGTCTGAGGTATTGTCAAATTACTTCAAAGAGTTTGGCAATTTTTCCCTCTCTGTAATAGGAACATTGCTGTCAAGTTTTCAAGCAGGACAACGACACTGGGGCTTGTGAGAACTGAGGTTAAGGATTAAAAAACAGGAAGACAGGAAGGGAGGGTACAGACCATCTCAAGATATTCTTTGCACCAAGATTTACGCCATCCCCTGCAGACACTGCTCTCTCACTCTGTAACTTGTCTGTGGGATCAGAAAACACTCCAAACCCTGCTTTTTATTTTAAAAAAGACAACATTTTTTTCCTGACCTGGTGGAGAAAAGAGAGAGCCTTGCTCAAGTCATTATGCAATCCCTTGAAGGAAAAGAATTGTCATCTTCCATGTGTGTTGCTGAAAAGAGGAACTACATGTGGAAAATAGGAAAAGCACAATCAGCCTAGATTCTTCCCTTCTCGAGAATGAAAGTGAACTGAAGGGTAACAACAGTCACAGAATACACTGAGAAATTCAGAGCATCCCTTCCTAAGTCTCTTCTAATTGCTTATTGTGTCACAGGATCTGTGGATCTGGTTTTGGGTAAGACCACAGCAATTTCTTGCTACCCTTAGGAGTGGAACAACCTGCTTTATTACAAGCTGCATAGCCCTAACCTTGCATGCACTGAAGAATTCAAATTATCTGAGAGTTATTCCAGGGGGTTTCACAATCCATGGCCCAGCTGTGGCACTCTACTCATGCTATAGCTGGTTCTTCCTACCTGAGCTAACTTCTATAAATATCTGCCTTTTGGTGACACTGTTGTAATATTATCACAGTGTAATTTTGCTAGCTGTTTTCTTGACTTCTGAGAGATGGTGGCTTCTCACCCAAAAATGGCATTCAGACACAAATTATAGTTTATGGACCAAAAGTAATTTCATCTAGTAATAGACAAATAATAAAAATCTTTCAGCAAGAAGCACATCTTTATACATCTTATATAATTTCTAAAACTGATCCCTAGCAAAGAAATATGATCTCTGCATGGATTCCGGGCAGCTCATTTTCAGTCCTTGTTATCACTGCTATAAGTACTTCAAAGTACAACAAAATGAACTGAGTTCAAATGCACCCTGACACATCTTTGAAGTACTAATCAGGGTTGCCTAAGTATCTATACTAAGTTGAAACTTAATAGGGGTGATGTATTATACCATGTCCTTGTACAGGTGATACATAATACCAAGAGAACTGCTTATTTTTATAAAGAATACTTTAATTAAGAGGCAAAACTCACTCCTGCAGGGGATTTTCCACTAAAATGCACTCATAATTCTTTGTGAAATTAGAATAAGTTTAGAGAGCCAGCATGACAGCATATATAATATGCAACAAGCTGTCATTTACATACACATTCTACCCCCTTTACCTTCACTGATTTAAATAGGAATACTCAAACATTAAGAACAATAACTGGTGCAGAAAAGCATGGATAACGCCAATCAGCAAGTTAAAGGAAATTATATTAGCTTTCTCAGAGAAAGTATTTTAAATACTAATAAGGATGGAGTTCAATCAGAATTCCTTCAAGTGAGGTGGAGAGAGGGAGTTGAACCCTGCAAATGTATGGTTATGGGTAAACTACACAGACACTCATTGAAGACTTTGGGCTTATTCTTTCTTTTGGACTGATAAAGCTTTAATTATAAATCTAAAGAAGAGCTGTGTGTAAGGCACTTCTGAGCAAACAAACCAAGGGATACTCATGCATCAGTACATCAAGGATTAGTGTGATTTTCATATTATGTGGTTTCAGATATCAGCTAAATTAGGCTTCTAATCTGGAGCCCTTCTGCAGTCAATAGAGAGAAAGAGGTGATGTTTGCTCTATTTCAGATTACTTTATAGAAATAATCTGAATCTTTTCTTTTTTGTTTAAGGAGGAAAAACAGATTTAAAATAGATCTTTTAAAAATGCCTTTCAGGCATCAAAAACAGGCATCACATCATGAACTAATCTTTGGGTATATATTTGCATAATATGTATATGAATGTATACTTTAAATCATTTTATGAAAACTTCAGCTCAGTGTTCAACAACAGTCAAATTAAAAAAAATTATAAATTATTAGGAATGCAATAGTATAGCAAAAATCAGAGAATAAGTCTAGAGTACGGCTATAACTATAAGCACTTTTTGAAGCGCTGGTTCCTTTGACTCAAAAAGCATATAATAGAACTGGAAAATATTCAGAAAGGGACAAAGAAAGTGAAAATATATACTTCTGGATAAGGAAGGGCTAAGTTGGTTGATGGGAAAAATGAAAGAGCTAGCTAAAAGGAGAATGTGTTAAAAGAACTATAAAATAGGAAGTGGCTTGGAGATGATCAATATGGAATAGTTGATTTCAAGTTTTCTCAATAAAAAGCTAGGAAACTTCACATAAAATTTGCAAAACAAATGAACGAACAAACAATAGGTTGCCCAGGGAGATTGTGGAGTCTCCTTCTCTGGAGATCTTCAAGGCCCACCTGGATGCCACCCTGTGCCCATGCTCTGGGTGTCCCTGCTGGAGCAGGGGGGTTGGACTAGATGATCTCTAGGGGTCCTTTCCAACATGAACCATTCTGTGATTTGGTGATTCTGTGAAACAAACAAACAAGGTTGTTGTTCTCATATTATATAAGCTTCCTTACTGCAGAATATTGTGGCTGCTAAAGGTCTAAAAGGGATCAAAAAATACCTGCATAAATTAACAGAAGTAAAAACAATCCAAAATCATTAAAAGCAACAACAAATCTCAGTTCAGGAGGTCTCTGTTACACAAATCACTGCAGATCTGCTGCTACACGTTTGTTCTGATCTTATTCTCTTCCCTTGCCTTCAGCCCATCTGTGAGACAGTATTCCAGGACCTGACCTGATAGACATTTTCTTAAACTAATAGTTCAGAATTGCTTAGGGGGAAAGGAATAAGTTATCTTAAATTGTTACACATGATTTTGCCTTGAATTTTTATCAAGGATATTCATAAAATATAGGCAGGTGTTCTTTGAGCCATTTCTCTGATTATCACTTAGGTCATTTTAGGAGTCTTGATCTTCCTGCAAATATTAATAACTCCTGTTAAATTCAGTCTTGCTGGAGCAAGCCCATAGTGGATTATATCATTATTTTCTTTCATTTTACCATATCATATGCTTGGAGCTGTTTGGATTTCCTGCCAGTTTAACTACATGATTTTCAGTGATTTTCTTTTCCCTTCTTTGTTTTGCAAACTTGTGTAACTGTGAGACTAATGGACACATCTAACTTTGGAATAAATTAGAATTTATGATCCCAATTGGCAAGAGAACAGTGAGCTTGCATGATCTGAAGATACTTAAAATCAGAGATAAGGTGCTTAGCTAAAGTTCAGGAGATGTGGAGTTCTAATTGCAACCTGAAGTAATGCTTGGCTAAGGAACGACAAGGCCAGAAAATCAATGCATTTGGGAATTCCTATATGAAAATACATACACTCAAACAATAATATAGGAAATTTTCAGTGGATTTCTGTTTCTAATACTAAGGAGGAATATCCTCCACCCACAATCAAAAATAAAAATCCATCTTTTATCAAAGTGCTCATATTTGTCCAATTCCCCTTAAAATGATTTTGTTAATGTCACTTTTACCAATGGCTCAAATGGGAGCATAAGCATGGTTAATAAAGGTGAGGCTTGTATCACTAAATGGTTTTGCTCAAAGTATAGCCATCAGCATGTGAGTGAAACACCTGACTGTCCATATGATAGCTGGAGAAGAGTCCATATAGTTAATGGAGCATAAGACACAATATGTCCTATCCTAAAGGTTACACCTACATCTGATGAGTTGAACTGTGTCCCATGTCCACTGCCTGTAAAAGACTTCTCGAGTGACTACCTGAGATGTATATGTTCACTTCACTCCTTCTGGATTTCAAGTGTGTACATTGCAATTAACTGAATCAA
This sequence comes from Nothoprocta pentlandii, assembly GCA_013398315.1. Classification (NCBI taxonomy): domain Eukaryota; kingdom Metazoa; phylum Chordata; class Aves; order Tinamiformes; family Tinamidae; genus Nothoprocta; species Nothoprocta pentlandii. Next base: position 2,481,100 of record VZSG01000002.1, read on the forward strand.
TTAATTATGCAGCTGTATTTGCATAGAATTCAGAATGGCCATTTGCAGACTTTACAGATGACAGACTTTATAAAATGCTTAATTCTGTGGTACCTTCCAGCTTGTGACCGTTTCATTTGTGTATGATTGTAGGAAATAGTTCTGAGTTGTTTCTTTCTTTACAGCAACTATCAATATGTTGAAAATTGTAGTAAAACTACTCTAAACACAGTTCCATCTCATTAAAAAAATATTAAAAGTCATCAGGCAGATTCCAAGCTATGTAACTAGAAATTCATTATTTATTTCATAAGGATATACTGAGCTGACACCGATGATTATGAAAGAAAACATGTGAGGATGGCATAGTCTTGCATAGTTAGATAGTGTCTGCAAATTTGACCATATTACACACTTTTTGTTTTTACTTAACCGAAGGCAACACAAATATTTCAAAATCTTCCAGTAACTGAGACATTACAATATCTCACTTACAGATAGTTAAAAAATAATATATCCAGTAACCTCAGATTTGTTCAGAACTGACGCACAGACTCTTTTTGTGAAGTCTGTTAGTGCTCTGTAGGATTTAAAATAGGAATGAATGAACATTTCATTTTGTAGACTTTCTGCAGCGTTATGGTAATATTAGAATTTTGCAATAGGAAAATCAGTCTTTTCGAAATTGTTTCTTTGAGTTCATTTTCATCATCTCACTGGCAGGAATAAGTGATCGGCAGAAAAAAAAGACTGAAACATGATTCTTCCTTGAGATTGTTTCGAAAACTACTGCTCTCCAAAATCTACAGGCGTGGATGCATTTTAGTCAGAAACTCAGAAGAAACACTTCAGTGTTTGTTTACTGCTTTTTTTTTTTTCTGAAGATCATTCACTTTTATATCAGTGAATTTATATTTTTATATTTTTACATGATTTTAACTATTGTGTCAATGAAAAACACTGTCAATTGTTAAAATGTCTCTGTGTTCAACTATTTATGCACAAATCCTTCCAACATTGTTATGTCTATATGCAGAGAAGAGGCATTTAGGAATATGAGTGTCTTGTGTATACTGCAGCCTGCAGTAGATTATAAATAGTGAGATCTCCTCCATCTACTACAAGTTCTCCAAATACACCAGAATTTTAATGCACAAGGATAAATACAGCACATTTCATTTTCCATAACCAGATATAGACATTCAAATTGACTTTAAAAAAAGGCACAAGGCATTAAATTGCTTATTGTTACAAAAAAAAAAAAAAAACATGACTTCCTTAAATGATGGTTCCTAATACAATTTAGTAATACAGAATCCTTAAAAGTCTTATCTCTCTAAAGAACCAGTACCCTTCTACATGGTTAAACATTTATGATGTTGATTATATTATATGCATGATCATTTTTGATGCAAGAGGAAAAATCTCTGTCTTTCAGTAGATCAATTGATACAGCTGCAACAAACAACCAAATACTATCCAAGGTAAGGTTTCTGTTGCTGGTCTTGTCTCTATTTGATGAAGAGCAACTGCTACAAATATGGTGATAGCATCAAACCTAAGAATATGTAAGTTCTAAGACTTGTGTCTTTCTAGCTTTTCTTTTAACATTTGCAAAGCCCAAAAAGGGGGAGAAGAAACATCTTTACTGAGTCCACCTTGAAAGCTAATATTTCTCACACCACATCTAAATGGACTGTAAATATACACAGGTGTGTAACATATGAATAGGGTTGACTGAGTTAGTGAAGGGTGTGATGGGCTTATTGTATGCCTGTTGCTGTTAGCCCAAGCTCAGGAATGTCAACAATATACAAGATATTGCAGAGGCTGCAAGTTAATAAAGAGCTACAGGGTGGCCTTGAAAAAGAGCTGTCTTATCTTTTCACCCTGATGCAGACTGTGGTTATTCATTTGCATATCATCTATATCACTTAGCTACTAAATTATCATTATCTATTGATAGTGGAAACAATAACTTTAGTGTCAGAGAGAGGGGCTACTTCTCAAAGTTTGTGTGCTTTTTGAGTTTTTTTTTTTTTTTGAGAATATTTTCAAATGAAAGAGTTTTTTTTTGCATCTCATCAAGAAATACTCACTGAGCTGGATGATTAGTCTTTTAAAAATTAGACCCAGATCCAAATAAGCATTAGCAGAATTGAATTCTAGTGTAATACTATGCCACTATACTCATGAAGAATGCCAAATAGAGTGGTTTTCAGGTGCAAAGTGACTAACCTGCTTAGAAGATGAAAGTATATTTTCATTTTAAATCTGACGTTAACCTTTGCATAGATCTCAACTTCTGTTCTTTCTGAAATTGTAGAAGTGACAGTGATTAGTAAATGATAGTGATTAGTAAACTTCTTTAATGCTTTTAAAAGTATCCAAAAGCACTGTTTCCAAATTCAGTGTTTTTCAGAGTAGTTCAAATAATATTTATCAAATTATATCTTGCCTGTTTTAACAATATTCTTCAAATAATTTCTTCAAGTGCCTTTCACTATTTCAATAAACTGCAGAGCACTAGTTGATATTTAGAGGCAATGAATCATAGAAAGGAAGGAGTTTCTTTGCATTTTAAAGTAATTGATTTTCACCAGTAAGTTATATCTGTTCACATCATTTTGTTTGAATTGCATTATTGATAAGACATGGGCCCAAGCCCACTTACAATGAAAACAATCTATCACTGCCCTGTAAAGGACTCGCATTTCTTCTACTCTATGTTGTGTTGCTTTCCTTTCAAATGTAAGAGCAGATTATATAGTTAAGATGCTTGCTTTGAACAAAAAAAGAATTACATCTCCTTTTCTCAGGTTGCTTGTGTGACTATGGACGTTTGCTTTATTCTCTCCGTATATCTGTTATCCATTTGCAAAATCAGAATAGAATATTCTCTTCTACCTCATTTTCTCTATCTTTTCTGCCTGCCTGGGCTGTCCTGGAGTTTTGGAGGAAAACAAAACAAAACAAAAACAAACAAACAAAAACAGGTTATAGTTGGTACAGTTGAGTAGGATAGTCCATAAGAGGGATAGAAAACAAAAGTTTAAAAAAAAAAAAGCACAAGGCATAATATACTCTGCATACTTCACTTACCAGCTGTAGTTATGGTTTTGACAGACCAATTCAAATTCTAAAAATATTTTGAGGAGAATGCTCTCTCTTCCTATCATCTTCTAAAAACAATATATGCAACAAAAGGATAATTTTTTTCCTGTATACAACAAACAAAATCTTTAATATTAACAGGAAATCCACCTGTTCTTGTTTAATTGCTGAATTAATAAGAATAATGTTGAATAAGTCAATCAAACCTTTGCAACATAAACACTAAATAACCTAACTGTTGATCAAGCTTTATTTCCAATGTTGAATTCAGCTTGAAGAAATTTAGTTGTTTTCTTTTAATTACTACAGAGCTTAAATAAATAGAAACAATTAAAAACATTCTGCCTTTGTATTGTCCTAAGACTATCTCAATGCTCAATTGCAAACAAGAGATTAAAGCAACAAGAGATTAAATTTTCTTTCAGTTTTCCCACCCCCTTAGGAACATTAACCAACCAGATATACAACAAATCATATCTCAAGCTTAAATTTTAACTCTAGATAAGGACCTATGACACTTTTATAATATAAATTTTTCTAATTAATAATGCTTCTGTGTCTTCTTATGCTTCATTTCCCCTTGTTCTTTCTTAGTGTTTAGTGAAATTCTGTAAAGAGTAATTTTATACTCTTTCATTTGTTACATATTGTTCTAATTTCATTTTCCTTGATCCTGTTAGCTTTTGTTTACACTTAACCTACTCCAACTTCCCCCTTCAATGAAAAGAAATTTCCTTTTTGCTGGATAGTTGTAAATGTTTTGTCTTTTGACTGTAAATCTACGGTGGGCAGCTAGGATTTTAAAAGACAAAGCCTCTTGTCATAGCTCTTACAGGAAGACTAGTTTAAAGTCAAAAGTAAGGCACTGCTTTGTTTTCTTCTTGATTCTTCTTTTGCAAAGAATCACTGATCTAGCTGATGAGGAGTCTACATGTTTCATACTTAGATTAATGCCCACTATCAATTAGCACATTGCATTCATCATGAGACAATCTTGGTTCACTAAATTTCTATGTCCTTCTGCACTTCTGTTGTCAAATGGGCTGTTGATGAAACAGGAGGACTTCCTCTGACAGGATCCCATCATTTCTAGATGTTGATTCCCCACCGCCTTCTTAAGCACCACCAGAGACCTACACTTTTGCTATGGCCACTGCTAGAGCAGCATGGCAGCAATAGGCTCAAAAACGCATCCAAACAGATAAGGACTGCTGTACACCATAGTCAAAGGCTTAAATTGTTTAATTCAGTGAAGAACATTATGAAAACATGACCTATGTTGAGTGGACTACTTTTGTTTGGGCCTTTACTATTACTCAGTAGAGTTTTAGGACCTGCAAGGGCAGGTTTAGGCTGACAGAGGCTGAACCTGGAGAATGAAGATCTGTTTGGCACACCAAACCAGAAGCGTTAGTAATGAAAGCTCTTCAAAGACCCTCCTGGGGACTTGCCTACACGAGACTGGGGTGAGTGCTATGATTCCAGTCTTTAATTCTTGAGTAAATAAAATCCAGAGGTAATAGATGGGTTCAGATTCACCAGAGACAATAGATTCAGCCTTGGGTTTATTTTAATGTACTTTACATTTCTGTACAAAAGAAATTTCTGCAATTAAAAAGCTAACAACTGGGTTAAATTGGTTCAGTTATGAGTAAAGCATCTTACAAGTTCCCTCAGAACAAAGATTTAATGTAAACTGTCTTCTCAACTGAACATCCTGCTAAAACATGTTTGAAGTAAGTAATAAATAAACAAAATCTTGACTTCAAAAAGCTGAAAGTAAGGGTTAATAGAGAACAGATAAATGATGCCTTTGTAGATATGATACTTCCCTCTTATACATTGTGACTAATTGACAACTATGTGTTGATTTGGGGGCTTTTTTTTTTTTTTTTAAGAGGGAAGAAAAGATTTGAGTTGGCTCCGATCCCATTACCACAACGTGGCTGGAGCTCAGCCATCTGTCACAGCTGCTGCTCGCTTTAACTGCCACTCTAATTGACAATGAACCCAGAGCCCTGTGATAATTGTGGCTGCTCTGTGACTTCAGCAGGTAATGCCTCCCTTTTAGTATCCATCAGGCCCCATCTGTGCTCCAGTGCGTCCCTTCTCTGAGGACGTGGGAGCCCTGTGCGATGCTGCAGCAGGCAGTCGAGGTGGGTAAGGATCACCTCGTTAGGGGAGCCTTAGGAAGGCCTAAGGGAAGCTGTGCCCACACTGAAATTGAAAACCTCCCCAGACTTGCTGCAAGATTTTAATCCTATTCCTAAGGCCTGCACACCACATCTGCCATTCAGAACTTGTTTTATCTTAAAAGAAAGAGAGGAAGGAAAAAAAACTTCCAATACTGACTAGTTCAGTCAATATCCCCCTAGTAGTTCAGGGACTCTTTTAATAAGGGTTTCTTGGTTAAATTACTTCTCAGCAATTATTTAAACAAAGAGTTCTGTCTTTTTCCCTCATCAGAGGCATTACAGACACTAAAAGCACTAGAGCACACTGTGCATGTAATTCACTCCTTTATAAGGAATATTTCCATCAAGAATTCTTATCAAGGTTTAGAAATGTTGGGAGGCAGAGCCAGACCTCCCCTCCCCCTCCTCTCCTCTCCCCTTCCCTTCCCTTCCTTTTTTTTTTTCAAGGTGTAAGAATATTTGGCCCCTCCATCACCCCATATGTACGAACTTGGTCCTGGCATATTTTATGTAGGCATTTCTCTGTCCCCTATGAGGCTCTAGTCTGCACAATATGAATGGTTCATGTTCAAGTCTTGTGTTATTTGATAGTTTTCCAGGAACTGCTCCCTTCTTAAGTGGAAGCTAGTCAGGTTTCTACAGCAGGTGCATGTATGCTGTAAAATAAAGGCCTACTTAGATATTTGAATTTCTACAGCTCTTTGGGCCTCATGTAGGACATAACAAAGTAAATAGAAAGACTCCAGTTTACTCCAGAGAGATTCAAGCTATGATCATAATGTGGCTTAACTTTTAAGGTAACATTTGGGGGCTGAGTTTCATTTATTTTAAGAGTAGATGTTAAGACTTGATCCTGTGAATTTACTGCCAAGATGGACAGGTGAGGTCCTTTACTTGATAGGAAGCAACTGTCATCACTAAGTTATGTTCTAAAAAGTACTATTAAAAAAGTAAGAGTGAATTTCAGCTCCGAGTAAGTGCTATCAGACTAAGCCTGGCTATCTGATCAGCCCAGCATTGTCTCCCCAGGGGGAGCATGGCCATATGCTTCGTGACAATACTGACTATCCATACAATTTCCTATTTTGTCATGCTTTGCTTTAGAATGATCCCATAAAGTTATTTACATTATCTTTTTGATTCTTACTAAGTAAAAAATAGTATTCCATTTTTATCTCATTTTTTTACCCTCTTGTCTTAGAAACAGACACTCAACGTATTTTCAGTGCCCCATGCAAAAATAATCTTTCTAGTGAATTTAACATAGGTAATTCTTAATAAAATGATATATTATTACTGGGAAAACTGTTGGAACTAGTACAAAACTGATTTAATAACACTTGTCTTCAGAAGAGCAATTTCTCTGTTTTTTGACACAGTGTGTGAAGTGGTGTTGTACTAGCACTAAGTAAATTATTTGAAGGGAAACTTGTAGCAGAGAAGCAGTTTAATGGATTTCAACCTTTTCAATCCCTCAACCACATATCAGCAAAACTTCACCTGAAAAATTAATGAAACTGTGAGCTGAGTGGTGGGAATTGTTGAAATGAGAAACACATTACGCGTGAGTTGTTAAGCAGCTGGAGAGGCAGTTACTATATATTTGTCCCTTAAATACAAGAGAAGACTTTAAAGACTTGGAGTAAAAATAAAGACAGGGACTATTCTTAATAAAATGTAAAATTAGTCAAAATTTACATTGACAGAAAATGTTGTTGACATATCTATTTTTCTGTGAAAAATATGATCATGGACAAAAACTGAATTGCATACATACACATACAGAAAGCTTGAAGGATGTTTCTGATCTTGACATGAAGAACTTAAATCATTTTGCTGGGTCTCCATCAAGTCAATTTTCTTTGGTATAATTTTCAGACTTAGAGATAGCAGTGGATTTCTACAATATGTTTGCAAAGCAGTAGATTCTGTAACAGTTTAAGTAAATTTGTTATAAGATATAAAATAATTTTGCAGGAAATTAAAACTCAAAATGATTATTTCTGGTAGGTTGTTTTAGTTTATTTTAGCCTAGGTTATGCTATTTACCTGACTTACAGTTAATGTGATTGATTTGTGAAGATATCTGTCAGTGTCATTTCTTTACAGAATGAATGAATATAATGTGCAACTACCTGCAGTGGCATGCAAGGCAACCTAAAGCTCGAAATGCTTCCAAAAATAGGGTTGGGATACATTTGCTTAATTTTACCTAAGGAAGAATTTTAAAACCAGGTGATCAGAGAGCATATAAAAACAGAAGAAAAAAGAGATTCTCCAAGTAGCTCCACATACCACATAGTCTGCAAGCTGCAGATCCTGTGTGGGCATGCCTGTTCTTCAGCTGTAGACATAGGTTGCACACATTATAGGATACATTTCCTGAAACCTAAGGGTTAGAGTTCAGATTATTCAGTGGCACAGACTTTAATTACCTGCATTTCCCTAGGTTTAGTACTGTATTTTCTAATGTACCTCCTCTTGGTTACTTATGAATAGAATCCCAGCGTTAGAGGCAGCTATTGAAAGCAAAAACCTTGGCCACAATCCAGTTTCTAAAAAAAGAGAGATTGAGGCAGACAGTCATCTCAAATTCCAAAGGTGTTACTCCAGATTTATATGGTGTAACTGAAAACAGAAGGAAGTTCATTGTCTATTATGCTGAAGACATAAGATCTTAGAAACAATGGGCTACAGATACCAGGCAAAATGCACTCAGGTGTTTCTTATTCACTGAATTTCTTCACTTGGAAAACTTTGTAACTCTAAGTGTAGTGCTCACATATTGACATATTTGTGAAGAGAGCTTAGAATACCTTTTAAAAAAAACTAAAAAAGGAGGGGCGGGGAGAGAAAGAAGAGGAAATTTCCTATCAATTGTCACATAAAAATACATCCAGGGAAGGACATAAGCAATGACTAGATACATACAGAACTTCAGCACTATTTCTAGATCAATTTTATGTTGGTGTCCTCATATATATTTTCTGTCTGCAATATATCTCAGTCTTCTAATTGGAATGACAGATTCATGCACTTTAACAAGTCATCCTGTAACAAAAGATCAACACCTTTGTATTCACGGTAAGTAACCTTCCTGTTAGATTTGAGATAGATGACATTTTATAACTGACAATAGGCCATCTATGAGTATGAAGCACAGCTTTGGCAAAATCTTTGTCTTTTGATATTTTCTATCTTTTGAATATCAGCTTTTTTAGGACTATTGTTTCATGCTCTTTCCACACACTTTGCACTTACCATGCTTTTCTTCCTGGAAATTGAAGCTTTGACTTTTGCAAAGTATAAGAAAGGAGGTATGCCCTAAAACGTATGTGTTACTATAACATCTGGAAGTGCCAGAAGAAGCAAAAAGGAACAAAGGGACCAAAATGATGAGGTATTCTGGATCAGGCACAGATCAGGCACACAAACCCTAAACTATGGCGGCCAAGGCTTTACACATCTTTCAAGTCACGCAGTGATTGAAGAGTCCTGTTATGGGCAGGAATGGATGACAACATCAGATTAGCCACAAATGTCAGTCTCCAGACACAAGTTTCTTCAAGGATAGCTAGGGTGAAATTTCCAAAAGCTATTTGGGGGCTTAGCAATGCATGCCCCATTAAAAGTCTGCAGAAGCTATATTCTTTATAACTATGGTTTTCTGATGACATTTTTGTCATCTGAATGCCAAATGGATTGAATACTAACAATATTTTCCTCCCAAAGATACACTTTTTACTACTAATGTTTCTTAAAGTGTAAATTACAGAAACATTTTTATAAAGCAATTTTCTGGGATTTAATACTCTGGCTAGCTACCTACTGCACTTTGACTTCTCCCTTACAGACAGTAGCAGAAGCCAACCTAATCAAAAAAAATGAGGAGAAGCCCATTTCTGTGATAGCAAAAAGGTAGCCAAAATACAACCATAGGCATATACTTGCCTTAAAGAGAAAAAAAAAAAAAAAAAGCATTATAGCATGAAGTCCTAGATTTCTGGCTGGCAGAAGTTCCTTCTCTGGGGCGTATATTTTACCAGTTGTAGTGCTTTAAAGTAAATGTTTTAAAGTAAATTTTAAACATTAGAGTTTGACTCCTAACACTTAATATTTTGGCTGTACACCCAAACAAACAAGAAAGCTGTTTGGATAGTTCCAGGCCAGTCAGCCTCACCTCTGTCCCTGGAAAGGTGATGGAGCAGCTCATCCTAGAGAGCATCTCTAGGCATGTCAAGGAAAGGAACGTGATCAGGAGTAGTCAGCATGGATTCACCGCAGGGAAGTCATGTTTGATAAAACCTCATAGCCTTCTATGATGGGATGACTGACCAAATGGACAAGGGTAGAGCCATGGATGGATGTTGTCTACCTTGACTTAATTAAGGTTTTCGACACCATCTCCCAAAATATCCTCATAGGAAAGCTCTGAAAGTGTGGACTGGACAGGTGGACAAGGAGGTATATTGAGTACTGGCAGGATGACAGAGCTCAGAGGATGGTGATAAATGGGGCCGAGTCCAGTTGGAGGCCTGTGGCCAGTGGTGTCCCCGAGGGGTCAGTACTGGGCCCGGTGCTGTTCAACTTGTTCATCAATGACCTGGCGAGGGCACAGAGGGCACCCTGAGTAAGTTTGCAGATGACACCAAGCTGGATGGAGTGGTCGACACTCCAGAGGGCTGTGCTGCCATCCAGAGGGACCTGGACAGGCTGGAGAGCTGGGCAGAGAGGAACCTCATGAGGTTCAATAAGGACAAGTGCAGGGTCCTGCACCTGGGCAGGAATAACCCCAGGCACCAGGACAGATTAGGGGTCGACCTGCTGGAAAGCAGCTCCACGGAGAGGGACCTGGGAGTCCTGGTTGACACCAAGTTAACCATGAGTCAGCAGTGTGCCCTCGTGGCCAAGAAGGCCAATGGGATCCGGCCTGCATCAGGAGGAGTGTTGCCAGCAGGTCAAGGGAGGTGATTCTGCCCCTCTACTCAGCTCTGGTGAGGTCCCACCTGGAGTACTGTGTGTAGTTCTGGGCTCCCCAGTATAAGAGGGACATGGAGCTTCTAAAGAGGGTCCAGCAGAGAGCGACAAAGATGATGAAGGGACTGGAATTTCTATAATTCAAGGAGAGACTGAGTGAGTTGGGCCTGTTTCCCCTGGAGAAGAGAAGGTTGACAGGGGGATCTCATCAACATGTACAAATACCTGAGGGGAGAATGTAGGGAGGAAGGGGCCAAGCTCTCCTCAGTGGTGGCCAGTGATAGGACAAGAGGCAACGGATATAAGTTGAAACATAGGAAGTTACATCTACATTTGAGGAAGAACTTCCTGACTGTGAGGGTGACAGAGCAGTGGAACAGTCTGCCCAGGGAGGTTGTGGAGTCTCCTTCTCTGGAGGTCTTCAAAACTCGCCTAGGTGCCACCCTGTGCCCTATGCTGTGGGTATCCCTGCTGGAGCAGGGAGGTTGGGCTAGATGATCTCTGGAGGACCCTTCCAACCTCAACCATTCTGTGATTCTGTGATAATGTCCACTTTGGGACTTTGCAATGAGAGTTAGCTGCTGTTTATTAGGCACCTGTACCTACGCTCCCTGTGCAACTCATAAGACATACTAGGTTTATAAAAGCAGAGCTACACTAGTCCACTGAAAAATATTGAAGAAAAAGTTGATACTTGAGCACCACTGAGCTTCATGTGAAGACCAAGGGGAGATAAGATAAGTTAATTTAGGTTCTGCATTTCTAAAATTTGGATTCAGTGAGGTGGGAAAGTAATGGTTATGTAGTTAAATCACTTTGTTCTTCTAGCTCTTTTTTATAGTCTTCAGACAGAGTTCTGAAGTCTGTGTGCATTTTGTCATGAAAGTATTTGCACTGTAAAAATAATGGGGACTGTTTAACATTCCCTTCTAAAAATGTGTGTGTGCATGTTCAGCTCCATTAACAATAGGGGTGTATGCTGGGCAGGAGAGACCATGACCCCAGGAAATTATTGCCTAGCTGCTGTAATGGCAATTGCTTATCTCTTATTTAAATAATCAAGTTAAACACCAAAGAAATCTTCCAAACTTTGATTTTTGTCAAGCTCAAAGAAATCATGGAAAGACCGAAAGACAAATCCTATTCAAGAATGAATACAAGGAAAACAATCCTCAAAACAAATCAGTCTATATCCTGCCGAAAATCTATTCATACTTCTCAAAATGGTTAATATTTTTAGAACAGTAAACGAATTATAAAAATGAGATGTCCCTGTCAGTGAAATGCCAACTCAAGGGCTTGATTCCTATCTATGTATGATTAGCAAAACATCTATATTTTTTCATTATTGTGGGTTAGAAATTAGTTTAGGAAAAAGAATAATTATTTTCTGAAGCAGTGGGATGAAACCTGAATGTTTCTCTTACTTAAGCCTCCAGAGATTCACAGCAAAGATTTTACTATTTTCTTGGTTTTGAATTTCTACTAACTAAACTAGCTTTATATGCTTTCGGGTGACAATATTGTCTATATCTCAGTAGTAATGTAAGACCACATAGACATACCACTGTAACACCAAATGTAACCAATGTAACACCAAGTACCAATGTAACATCAGTGAATATAATACTTTCCATATCCCATAATATACTAAGATCTTGTAAATGATGTATTAAAAATATATCATATTTCTGGACTCATAATAACAATAATACTTAAGCAGGACTAAGTATCAATAAAATCAATTTTTAGCAAAGGTTCATTTTCATTAAAATAATCAGAATAAAATCAATATATACAGTAACCTTTGGTTGTGTTCACTATCTCAAATGACGATGAAGTTCTCACAGCAGGGTAATTAAGTGTTTAAATGTGATCTGAATAGTGCAAGTTGACACTAACTTACATTCTGATGGTAAAAGAGATGTGATAGTATCTCAGTTATAAAGAACTAAGTAGCATTCCAATGTTTTCGTGTCTGTATGAAAGAAACCTCATAAAGGGGAATAAACATTTCTAAATTCTTACCGTGTTTGAGATGATAGTTCTTTTTTTTTGTTCAATGAAAAAGTTTGAAATTTTATTTATATCTATATACAAAATAAAATTCATAAAAGGAGAGCTTTTTAGTAGTTACCATACTAACCTTAGCCACAAAAATCCAAGATTTTTTCCTGATCTGCTATAGGTTCCACGTGGTATGGAACCAAAATCAGGAAGTTATTTAGCTGTCTAAGTGCTATTTGGCTCATGCTTAGGGGAATCAGTGTAAGCAGAGACCTTTTCCCTTGTGCATATTCGTTTTAGTGTTTCTAAAGCCAAGACACCAACCTACAAAACAGGAATGCTAATGTGATTTTTCCTGATGGTCCGGACCTAAGTCACATATTATTGTAGTAATTCTAGTTATTTATCTAATCTAATAATTAGATATTATTATTAATAGATATTATTATTATTAATCTAATTATTTATCTAATTCAATTATTCCGGAAGAGGAGAAGCAAATCGAGGCTCAAAGAAAGGTAAGGTGAATACTTAAATGTAACTGCAAAAGCTTGGATAAAATGCACTTGGATAAAATGGACTGACACTACATTTTTCTGGAAGGAGGAAGGAGATTTGGATTTCTCAGTGTTATTTATGTATATATCACAAGCAGGAAGACCTGAAATCCTTCCCATATAAAATAATCATCACCATTCTCATCACCTCTTCTACTGGCTCCGTGATTCATTTTTCTGATTGTATAAGTGTCCCAATATCCAGAAGAAGAAACTGGCTGTAGAGCAGATGACATCACCTAACTTTATTCTAATGTGAATTCAAGGATAAAGGAGCTGTTAATCCATATATCCTACTCTTAAAATAAGCAGTCTAACCATGGAATATTTTACTAGAGGATGATACATCTAACACTACTATTTTTCCCTTGTCTACTCCATACTACTGCAGACTTTATGCATATGCTCAGAATAGTTGAGAGAAGTAACAAATATTTCCTTTTCTTTCTTAAATAATCAATAGAGAGAATCAGAATCACCTAATACCAGATTACCTGTGGAGATCTAAGGGGGCATCATTGCATCTGATCATAGTATCACAGAATGGTTAATGCTGGAAGGGACCTCTAAAGATCATTTAGTCCAACCCCGCTGCACAAACAGGGATACCCAGAGCACATGGCATAGGGTGGCATCCAGGCGGGTTTTGAAGACCTCCAGAGAAGGTGACTCAACAACCTCCTTGGGTACCCTGTACCAGGGCCCTATCACCCTCACAGTCAAGAAGTTCTTCCTCACCTGGAGATGTAACTTCCTATGTTTCAACTTATATCCGTTGCCTCTTGTCCTATCACTGGCAACCACTGAGAAGAGCTTGGCCCCTTCCTCCATATTTCACCCTTCAGGTATTTATATATATTATTTATTATTTATTATTTGTTATTTATATATATTAAGCAGATTCCATCTCAACCTTCTTTTTCCCAGGCTAAACAGGCCCAGCTCACTCTCCTCACACGAGAGATGTTCCAGTCCCTTAATCATCTTTGTTGTCCTCCACTGGACCCTCTCTAGAAGCTCTATATCCCTCTAATACTGGGGAGCCCAGAACTGCACACACTACTCCAGGTCTAAAGCTAATAAGGAATTATGGGAGGGAAGAACTGAGGAGAGGGGAAGAAACTATCAATGTTGTTGCAGAGAAAGAACCAGAGAAGAAATGAAAAGGTGTGTTAAATGGGAAAGAAGGAAGAAGGTTTTCATATGTTGTATTAATAGTAAGTACATGAATTTGGGGGCAACAGGACAGAGGGAAAGGGAGAAGTGAGAAGTATGCTAAAATGATGAACAAAATAATCAAGAAAAATTTCCTACCAACATAACAAGAAAAAAGGCAGATGTATATGAAAATAAGATGTCCAGTTTTTCTGTGCTTGCTTTAATTTAAGCAGGATGTGAGACAGCTGTGAGAAAGTAATAAAGAGATGGAAAGAATTAGTGGTTGCTAAACAAGATATGAAAATTGTTAACATAAATGTGATGAGCACATCCTTGTTGTCTGGCAAGAAGCAATATAAACAAAAGGTAAGCCAGCAAATCCTGAAGACCACTGGGGAAGATGAGAAGAGAGGGAAGAAGATCTAAAAATTGTAGCATAAATGAGACAGATGTTAAGTAAGTAGGAAAAACAAAAACAGAAAAAGTTATTCAGTAGAAATCTATAAAGTACGAGCCAAGAGGAGCTGGAGAGTGAATTTAGAAAAGAAACTGAAAATAATCATAACATCAGAGACTCATTATTCCAGGTGGATAAGAGCCTTTTTACTTTTACAAAGGCAATTTCAATAGGGGACATAGATTACAATCAGGGCTAGAGGGGAATAAGGAAGGAATCAGAGAAGTTTATGGTATCCTTGAACAGCAAGTTTGCCCACAGAGAAGATGGAGAAGGAAGGAGAAGGGACAACAAGGAGAGAGGGGTGAAACTTAGCAATGGCAAAGGGCACAAAGTACAGGTAGGCAAGAAAGAATGATCTAATACAGTCATTGGTAATGAATGATGACTGAAGCAAAAAAAGGAAGTTTGAACTGAGAAACAAGGAGATAGCTTTGAGTTAAATAGATAAATAGGAAGGAAAATTGTAGGAATAAATAAACTCAGAAATCAGCTGTACATGATAGTGTCCGGTTTACTTTTTGAAATATCATCAAGGTCTTAGGCTACAAAAAGCAAACCCAGAAGTTTTAAAAAGCTTTTGAAAACAAGAGTTGGGCAAGAACATAATGAAGCCACCCTGGAAAATAGAAAAGATGAAGTGATAAAAGTAGTGGCATGAAGAACGTTCAATTTAGATAATTTTCTCTATAATATTCAGCAGATCAGAAGTGGGAACATATAATGTCAGTAGGATGAGAGTTAAAAATAAGAGTAAGATTACAAATAATAGCATGGTGGATAGAAAGACCCAAATAGTCAGGTCCAGACTTGAAGAGTTCTGGGCAGTACCACCACAAGTACAGGGTAGTACTGGGTAGGCAGCAGTTAAGTTTAGAATATATTAAAGTCAGAATGACTGGCAGATTGAAAAACAAGTTTAGTGAGTGAATACAAAGCCCCAAATTAGGACTTGGCAGGAAAATTCTATGACGGAATAAACAAAGAAGTGGCAAGATCAGAGGCACGATCACAATATGAGAATGATGCAGCACAGGAGAGGTAAGTTAGAAACACGTGTTGTAAATAGACAAATTTTGTAGAATATGATGTAGTTTTGAGCATTCTTTTGAGTAGTTCTGCAGCACACAAATTTATTCACCTGCCTCCTTGCTTCTCAGGCTTCCCTGCAATCTTGTCTTCTTCTCAGAAAGCTAAGATGACTGCTTCCCTTGCTACCGTTACTGGATGTAATCACTCAATAGTATCTTTCATCTACCTTGGCATAATACACATTTGGAAACCTGTCACAAATTGGCCAGTTTTAAACAATGGTGTACTGCACAGAAATTAGTTCCCCTGCCCTTTGGCTGCTTACAAGAAAATTGATTATTGTGCATTATGCAATGAATTTAAATGATATATTTGAGACAGCTTCGTAAACATAGGACTTTATAAACAGAAAGACTGGAGGGAATTAAACATAACCAAAAGGGATAGAAACAATTCTGCCAACCCATTAAATCATTTCTTACTGACTGTTGCCCACAATGCCATTGAACCAATTTGCACACTTGTCCAATTTACTTGTATTTGTCCATCAGAAACGCTGTTTCAGAATGCATCTGGTAACAGCTAGAGCTTGCCATTCCTCATTACGGCCGTTAAAGGTGGCTCTGGTTATGCTACTTAGGTCACACATAAATATATATACCAAGTGCTTTTGAAAAGGAGAATTCCTGTGCCGTCATCCAAGCAATCAAAACAGTCTTTGTTTGCAGAGCGATGCCGGAGGATGGTGGAGAGGGGGAGATGTTTGGAGACCCGGCCGTTACCACTGCCTGGCGCTCCCACCGCCTTCCTGCTGCCCCTTGAGCTGTGTGTAAAAATCCAGTGTTCAAGGTAAGGCAACAAACCAAGGAATGTGGACCCAACCCCAGCTCTTAATCCGTTTCCTGCCAGGCACATCTCCGCCTCGCTCTGCCGCCGCACAAAGCCTCTGAGCAGAGCTCCAGGGGTGAGGTGGGGAGCAGGCACCGTCCCTCCATCCAGGATGACAAATTAAACACTAATGTGTTTGCTAGGGGCTTAGTTGCTGGGCTAGGGTGGCAGATAGGGTAACCTCTCTGCTCTGTGACCTTTGCTTTCTT
>VZSG01000002.1:2497682-2515127 GCA_013398315.1 Nothoprocta pentlandii
TTTTTTTTTTTTTTTTTTTTTTTTTTTTTTTTTTTTTTAACTGGGGACAGGGGCAGAAAGGCTAAAAAAAAAAACTCTGTTTTTGATCAGTGGTGCGACACTGTGCTCCAGCCCAACCACCTGAGGGTGAAAGAAACTGCTGCAGCTTTCTGCTCTCTCCATGGCAATACACTGAATGCTTTCTGCAGCATAGACATTATTTTCAAATGGGATTAAGATTCTCTGCCACCAGGAGCAGCTTCTTTACATTGCAGGATTTTGTCTCACACAGACCTGGTGATCTGAAGTCAGAATAGATTTTCTTTTTTTTTCCTCTGAAAATAAGTGAAAAATGTGTATTTATTAGAGAATTTTTTGATTAAAATATTCTCTTACAACCACCAGCATCTTTCTGAGTAACAAAATCAAATAAGCTATTAATCCTCTCTTTTTTTTTTTCCCTCCCCCTCAGGGTATGTGTATGAACAGCAATTGCAGAAGCTCATCAAGCTGCTGTTTGCTCCAGATAAAACGTGATTCTCTGCTGAATGTTTTATTATTATTTTCATCCAACAGGAAAAAGAAATATCGTTCCTGGAGAGTTTACACTCCTTTAGATAACACTATCAGAACTCTCCTGCTGCACACATGTCTAGGCCAGAGTTCCTCTCTTCTGCAGTGCAACTTTCCTGAAGCCCAGAATATTGCAGAAAAGAAAACCAAGGGATTAATTCTGAGTCTAACGTCCCAACTTCAGACACTGCATTCGAGCTCTACAGTGAAGTAAGCCAAAGGCTTCAGCTAGAACAGCAAATAGCCTCCCACATAAAGACAGGTCTCCATTATCCAGAACAGATCAATTGCTCTCAGTGTGACTGATGAAGCTGAGGTGAAAGTACAAAAACGAGAATGATACTAGCTCAATATTTTATTTTTGGTAGTGAAAGTGATCTATTGCTGTTTAACTAGTAATTCCAAGAACATCAACACAGAAGACAGGGTAAAAAATGTTGGTTACAGTGTTGTTTATGTAGCCAGATTTCCAGGAAACTGACTGCATGTAGTGTGCAAAACATTGGCGTTTCATCATCTTTTATTTATGGAATTCATTAAAATGTGAGATGCTAATATACCATGCACTAAAAAGAAATCCTGTAAACTATTCTCCTCCATACCATCAAACTCATCAGCCATACGGCAGTGGATGGCCTAGAGGAACACCTCATATTGCAGTGATGAGTCCTCTCATCCCTTATGGACGGTGCATGTGCCTTAGCAACTGCTTTTCAGAGAACACCTATTTGTTTCAGAGGCACATCAGGACAAGCCAAGTAGAGCTGCAAGTGGTGGAGAGAGAATTCAACACCTGCATCTTGGCTGTTACATTTTAGATGTAGTATTTATTTTTATAAGCCGCTGGGGGAACAGCTCTCCCAGATGCACAGTATCTGCATAATCATCCAATTTTAGAGAGATTAAATATTCATATCAGGTTTCTTGAGCTGTGGTAATGTCCCTCTGGGGGTTCTGAAAATCCAGGAAGAGTTTTGTCACAGCCTACTGACTGATGACTTTTGTTCAGACTCTCAGGGCTAGACTTTCTCCCATCATAGGCCATTTAAAGGTTAGCTCTCTTTGTGAACTCTTGGGTGGGTTTTTTTCTGTTTTTTTTTTTATTTTTTTATTCCTTTATTCATATATAGTACAAAGCAAGAAATTCTGGATTCCATAACTATCCAGAAAATAGTTTGAGGATGACCAGACCTGAACAGAGAATTTTGGTACATCTGTATAATGAGATTTTTTATCTGTCTGTTTAGTTAAGCAAAGTCTTTGTAGCAACATAGTGAGCTCGGATGAGGCAGAGGTAAAGAACAGGTCAAGATTAGGGATATAATTAAATAAAATGGAAATATTTGCATGAGGAGTTGAAGGAATGTACTAAGATTTATAGCAAACTTGGTACTATGCTTCCAAAATTTCTTCTAGTATTTTTTTATATCTTCTTCTTTGATATAATATCAGGATAATGAACTTAATTTCTTTTTGGTAAATATATTGGAGGTGAATATCTTCAGTGAAAAGCCAAAAAAAAAACAAACAAAACCCCACGGTCTATTCTAATTGTAAGTCCTAAAAGTTCATTAGGTTATTAGCTGCTTTATTTATTAAATAGCTATTAATATACTTTATATATATCTTAATTACCCAAGATTTGTATAGAATCCAGCTAATTTATTTACATTCAACTTTCTTCTGACATCTACAGTTTTGCATCAATGTCATTTAAGTTAAACACTTCTTCACATTCTATTATTCAACACTCTTATATGGATGCTCTACTATGTAAAATATAAAGTTAGATTGACTGTTCATTCTGATGGAAAGTCTTGAATTGTTTTATTTACGTCATAAAGGACTCTGATTTAGTTTTAGTACTGTTTCCACAGTTCCACAGTATGCAGATAATTTGGAGTCTGTTTTTATTCTTTTTAAAATAAATATAGAAACAGAATGAGAGAGAGGCATCCCAAAGCAGCTAATTTATAGGGAAACTAATCTTGCTGTATACAAGTAGGTATCACGTCCAATTAATATTCAGACATTCAAGTGTGATTCACCTCTATCACTAAAATGGCTGCTTGTTGAGAATAGTCTCAAAGGAGTGGATCTTTTATCACTAAAGAATACGTTTACAAACCTTAAAAAATAACATTGAAAATGGCTGAGCATTTACATTGAAATGCAAAAAGAAATGATTCATGTGGATTGGTTTTGGACAGTCAATAAATTAAATTAGTAGTGAGATTTCAATCATATGTTTGTATGTTTGTACATTTAGTAAAATATTTATGGTAACAGATGAGAAAATATTGCAGTACATACTTAAATGCCTAAAAGTAGTCAACTCAGTCACTCATACCTTAAACAAAAATAGATTTTTTTTCAAACAAGCTCACTATATTCAAATACTGCAAAACTTTTCAGGTACAATTTTGGAAAACAAAGTAGTTGCTTAGATTCTTATGTTTTTTTTTTTCCTGTAAAAAAATGGAGAAACTGTGAAAAACATCATGTTAATTTTTAGGCAAAATATATTCTAGGCATGAATCACACTTTACAGTGTAATTTAATTATCTTTGCATTTTACTATACATTATATTCACAGTGTGACAAAATACAGCAGGTTATAATTCAATAGGAATAGGAAACAGGAAATAGGGAATAGGAAACTGCTGTTTTCCTGTTAGAGAATCTTTCAACAACTGCACATCATGAGAGACTGCCTGTCTTGCCAGTTCAACACAAATTGAAACCAGCAGATGGAAGCAATGAAAAGCAGAATCTTTTCTGCACTCTTTGGCAGCCCGTGGAATTTACTGACTTTCCAAATATGTAATATACATTACCACATCTTCCACTCTCCTGTGCCGATGATGCTGGATGGAGTGTCTTCCATCTCAGGGCTTGGAGGAAAGAAATTAAAAAAAAAAAAAAAAAAATGAGGTGGACAACTGGAAACAGGACACACCGATTCTATTTCCACCATTCAAAACCAGATGTTTCAGCTCATGTACTTTACATGTAATTAAACTCAGTATAATTACAAACTACTAAGATAGCTACTTTGCTCTGGCTAAATAGAAGCAAAAACTTGTTGTGAAGGAACTAGTTTAATTCCAGTGAAGTGAAAGAAGTTGAGTTCCTGGTCTGCTCTTAGAAATTAAGCTGTCGTGGCAGGTTTAGGTTAGCTGAACAGTTCTTCCTGTTTGATCCTCATGTATTCACTAACTGATTATTAACCTGAGCCAATAAGAGAGTCAAAAGCAATGAACAAATCAACAAAACCCAAGAATTTTGGTGACATTTCTTTTCCAAAAAGAAATGCTACTTAAGAATTTCTAAAAAAAGAAAAAAGTTTTTTTATAATACTTTAATTCTTTAAATATTGAGTCAGAAATTTCTGACATATATATATATGTATATATATATATACATATATATATATATGACATATATATATATCAGCACAGCTTCAATGATCACAGTGAAACAGTAGCTTTTCATAACTTGTAAATGAAGTAAGGAATAGAGAAAGAAGAGAATCAAAATTTATGCTCAGATTATTAGAAGCAGAAGGCTAGTGGACCAGAAGACATACCATATTAATATGATGCTCTATTTCCAGTCTAACTATAACTAAAATCTTAAGCACAAGTGTTCTGTTGTGGCCTCTATTCGTTACCCCATTTTCACCAGCTGGGACAAAGTCATGTCTGCTTTCAGTCTCACACCAAAATCATGTTACATTGCTCTGACTTTTGAATGCAGAGCTGAATTTTTAACAGTTTGGAACATATCAGAGATTGGAAAATACTCAAGACACAGTGGCAGCTAGGGATTTGATGCACTGGTTGAATTTTAGAGGCTAATGGAAGAAATTGAGCAAGGAGTTTATTACGCCCTGAATTGTCTCATTCTAACATGTCTGGTATACTTTATTTCCTCGGAGGACTTATATTCACTCTCCGTAACCACTACGCTATCCTATGCTTTCACCCTTCATCCCTCCAACTAAAACAAGTTGCATACCACAGTTCTGTTTATCACAGATATAACTCAGTCTAATCTGTTTTGGATTTTGCTTTTTTCTTTACCTTCACACTCCACTAAACATTTTCAACACTAAGAAAATTAAACCAATCCACAAAAGAAATTAGTTTATTCTAATAATATCTTCCTTTTTCTAGATGTATTCATTTTTTCAAAAGATCCATCTGTACTCAGATCTTGAGAACCATACATCAACTTTCTCTTCTTAGTCTGTATCAAAATCCACGCATACAATAGAGCTCAGAACAACAGCAAAGTCTTAAAAAAGGTATTATTTCTCAAAATAGATGTTAATATACAATATACTTTTTAATTTAAAGAATATGCAGAGTTCTTTGAGAGTATTCTTAAACATAACAGATTTTTCAAGTCCTTTGAAGAAGTTTTATCTTGAGTATTCCCTTAAGAGATATGGGAAAATCCAACTGCTGCATAAAAATCTTCTAAGGAGAGTAAAACTGCTATGTCTTCTCACTACCTCTATTTGAACTCAGTTTCTGCTATTCCTAGACATCTTTCACCAAGGTCCTGGTGAACCTCCTGTATTTCTTTCTTTCTTGGGCCTATTTTAATCTCAGTGCTTTTGTTCTGTTGGCAAAATGCTGCTAACACCACAAAATACTCAGTTTGGCTTGCTTAGTACCTCCCGGTTTTGTAAATAAGAAAAAAAAAAAGATTTTCAGTCTATATTTTTACCATATTTCCTCCTCTAACTGCTCTCTAGGGAATTTTTTTACTGTAAAATTGTACACTAAAGAA
This sequence comes from Nothoprocta pentlandii, assembly GCA_013398315.1. Taxonomy (NCBI): domain Eukaryota; kingdom Metazoa; phylum Chordata; class Aves; order Tinamiformes; family Tinamidae; genus Nothoprocta; species Nothoprocta pentlandii. The sequence continues at coordinate 2,503,035 of VZSG01000002.1, forward strand.
CATTTCAAACCAATTTAATCAAACCGTACAGAATTTGGAGTTGGAAATGGTATTACGAAAATCTCCAGAGTTTAATACCAAGGAATATACAAAACTTTTAATTTTAGTCAAATTTTTCTCAGAAATTTGATTTGCAGTGATGAACAATGAGGTATAATATGGAAGTTGAAGAGACTCGTTTATTCCAGGGTAGCTGCCACGTATAGCAAGCAGGAATAGCTGAAAATAAAGCTTCTAGGAGTTAGTTTCAAATACTTTCCCAGATGTCCTCTGTCACATATCTTAGAAGAATGTTTTGACATTCAAACATACATTGGAGGAGGGGCATATATATGGGAAAATGGAATAAGAAAGAATTTATGGAAAAGCATCTTAAGCACAGACAAGAACATGGTGACATGAACACATGGTTTTTCCCAGAGGTAGCTGTCAGGAGAACCAAGATTAGTTTTATAGTCATTGAACCTATAACAAAACAATACTAGTGGTTTGCTTTAATTATGGGTATGAATGTGTTTCATTTTTTTTTTCAATGGCTTATGTGCAATATCTCACATTGGTCACAGAGGCTCTAAGATAGATGACACTTCAGGATGCTATCTTACAATATACATTGCTCCTTCTTGCTCTTGAAGTTACTTGTATTATATCTTACTTACTATATCTGTAAATTCAGATTTTTCCTATGGTTACAATACCAAAAATTATACATCAAAATTCAAAATACATCATGTTTTGTATTACTGGACTTTTATTATTCTTTGCTCAAAAGATAAAATCCTAAACCAAATACTTCAACAGATGCTGTACATAATGCATGCTCATCTCTGTCTTATCAGCTGATATGCTGCTCTACCTCCTGGCACCAATGTGAGGGAAAAAATGCAGACCATTATGGTCTTAAGTCAGATGCTGCAACATGTGAAAAATACTTCCTTACCCTCAGCAGAGTCGTTAAAATTGGCTAAATTTTATGACTAGATTCCAAACCCCTAATACTTTATACTTGTGGTTATAAAAGAAATATGTTCTGTTCTGAAGCGGACCAAAAGCCAGCTCCAGGGAACTGTATTGTTGCTCTTCTCTTGGGATCAAGTAATTTCCCATTGAAAAGACATTCCTCTAGAACCACTTGCCATTGGTATTACAGTATATGCCTCATATGTACTATACAATGTGATATTCTGGGGTATGTTTCTGGTTAGTGGCCCATTGAGTGCTTTTACATTCAACATTTTCCTTGAAGAGAAAATAAAAGAACTTAAATGAAACCAAGGCCTACCTTGTCCTTACTGAAGTCCTAACCACCAGGTTACAGTCCTGTGGTCCTCCTTGCTTATGACCACTTTGCCTCTGCCTCTAGTTGCATAGTATAGAATTGTGAGATGGTTCACAAGGGACTGTGAAATGCTCTCTAGAGCAGTACTCAAGGGCAGCTTTATATCTCCAAGTTAAGAAAGTGAAGCAACTGAACTTTTCTGAATTTAAGTGGTAGCATGAATGACCAGGAGAATGCTTGCTTCTCAAGAAGTTTGAGAAACATTGCCTTAGTCCATCATACAACAAGAAAACTGCTGCTAATGCTGGCATCCTAAAACATGAATAGTGGTGCTTGACATACAGACTCAAGCTTGCTTAACCCTTTTCCTCAGGTTTCTTGTTGGCTGGCTTAAGGAAGTGCTGCATCATCTCACAGAATTCCTCATAATTCCTAAGTGGCCAAGGAAAGGACGCAGACTCTTTATAATAATGGTTCAGAAGTACTTCTTGGTTCCAATCTCTATGAGCAAATTAAGCACTTTCAGTATCTTTTTTACATCATTACTTTTTCTTATTTTGGCATTGCAGTCCTGTTCTGAAGAAGCACACAAAGTAGATGGTCTAAATCTGGAAAAAATACTTTTGTTGATAAATGAAAGGATTTTTCTAAATAATTTTTCCTTCAGTTTTATGGAATAATTATTCTCCGATATATTTAACTTGTTGTTGAAGGATTCCAGAGTCATAAAAGGACAAGGAAGTCACAAAGAAGTCATACATTAGAGTGGCAGATCCATGAACAGCCTTGTAAATCTTGGTAGTCTGCTCAGTGCATAATGGTACAAACTCTGTAGTGATTCAGATTCTCTGTGTCTGTTTCTGTATATTATCATTTTAATTGCTGTATACATGAGGCTATATAATATATTCAAGATATATATTCAGTAAGGCATGAGGCAGGATAATGAAGCTAAGTGTAATAAAGCCTTTCATTACAGAAGCATAAGCCTCTTCATTACATTGTCACAGGAATAGATTTGTTCTATTATAATTGTTTTTATATTTACGAAAAAAATCTCAAATATATTAAGCTTTAGTACACTAATTAGGTTGTACTTTACGGTACCTGTATATGCGATTTTATTTCTGCTAACAGCTGGCAGATGGCATGGAGCATATAGTCCTGCTGTTAAGGGCTGAGGAATTTTAAAGAGGTGAGTAAAACCATATGTATTGCTGTTTCTTGCCTTTACATTATGTTTGTAACATTCGTCTGATTTCTGTTTTTCCTTTATTTTTCTTCTTTATTTCTTTCTATCTTTCTCTTCCTTTATCATTTTCCTCTCTCTCCTTTTTTTTTCCTTGCCTTCATACACTTAGCTTTACTTTGTTATTTAGTTTCTTTAGCCTTTTAGGCCCATCCTATAACTTTCAAAAAGTCAGTATTAACTTTCATGACCATTGCATGAAGTTTTACATTGAATTTCCATCTGTATTTAATTTCATTAACTTCACTAGATTTTGTGCACAGATAGAATTAGCCATGTTAATAAATACTCTTCTGAATAAACCTTTGAACATATAAACAAGTCATAACAGAGTAGACTAAATTATGAATTTATAGGTTGTCTGTTAATTACTCAGTAGTAACTGCTCTTGTGCATATTTTCATCTTAAAATAAACTTAACTGATAATCCCTATATTCAGCTGCGTACTACTGAGCAGCTCATCTGTTGAGTCTAGTAATAGTAACTTATATGCAAAAGGTAACTCTTAAAAATAACAAAAAAAGATACTCTTGATAATCTTAGACTTTAATATAGTAAAGGGTATATGGGTAAACACATGCTTTTTGTGTGTGTGAAAGATAATTGCCAGGTAATTAGAGTATTCTGCTTTTCCAAGAAGGAAGATAAGTAAAATAGTAATACGAGAGAAAATACAAGATTTAGTGTAATAGTTTGAAGTTTAATCATTACTTATTGCAAAGAGTGTTTTTTTTTCCTGGGAGTTCATTATGATTTTAAAAATAGTCAAAATTATGATGTGTTATTAATTATTACTAGAGAACATGTTACAAAATAAATACATTACAATTACTAACAGAAGCACATCCATATGAAGTATCTTATACTTTGACAAGCAGGGATAATAAAATGCAGATTTTACATTTTTAGCCAGAAGAGTTTTGAATATGTCTTGATTATATTATTACAATGAAAGATAACTCACTGAGGCCCATAGCTCTGCCTACTGATAGTCTTAATGAAGACAAGAATGAAGAACAAGAGCATGTATTTGTAGTCCTCTAATAAGTTCCTGAATTCTTTAAGAATATTCTAACTGCAAGATATAATGCTTAAGACTAGGAGTTTTGAGGTCATATTTTTAAAAGTAGGAGCTTAGCTTACACATCCCAATGAATAAGTAGTTTCAGCAAAGGCAGCTCAGAACACTTATCTTAGGTGTTCGGGTATTCAGTCAAAGTAGAGAAGATGTCTGCAAATATGAGGCAAAAGTCCTTTATCTTATATATTTGCATGAGCTTTATGAAAAGTCTAAGACCTCTGTGGGCTGAAAACTACAGTTAGAGTGTGTGAGCACTTCAGAAATACTAAAATTTAAAATGGAGACACCAATATAGCTCAGGTGCCTTCCATTTCTGATTAACATGGCTAGTAAGAATGAGTGACTCATCCATGCAAGCCATTCACCAAGCCATTCATTGTAATGGGTACCTTTGCTTCAGATGAGATGCTAAGTGATCAGATGTACAGAGATTCACAAAAGCTAGATCCACCTAGACACCCTCCAAGAAGAAAATAAAACTAAAAACCTCTTACAGCCAACAGATTCCCTGAGATTTGCAAAAGACTGATGATTTGTGGGAAAATCTTTTGTCTCCACAAGGTACTGGAAATTTCATCAAGTTCCAGGAAAAAATGATACTGTATACTAGGAGAACTACTGAGAGGAGGAAGGATGTTTTTTCCTCTGTAAACACTGGGTAAATGGTGAATGTCCAACCCAATTTTCCCCACTTGTTTTTTTCTCTCAACTAGCCACACATTCCTACACCCAGAAGAAACTGTCAGCATAACCTATTATTGCAATTCTTGCAATGAAAATAGTATTTCTTGAGCACTTGAAAGAGCAGAAAAGAAATTATTTCAGTCCCGTCCATTTAATTTCTCAGAATATTTTCTCAGTAATGAGCAACGAAGCAATAAAGTATGAGTGTTGTCTACCCTCCTGTCCACCTCCTGCTCTGTATCTCCTTCAGCTGCAAATTCTTAAAATCCTGTAATAAGCTTACTAACTTTCTGAGGAAGAAGATGAAACCATTTTTTTTCCAGAAGTCACTTGAAGGAATGCAGCATTTCCCAGTAGTAGGAAATAGAAAGCAAATATATAACAATTTTTCACACGATACCAAAACCTCCCTTATGAGACTGTAAAACTCTATGAGACTGTAAAACCAACTTCCATTCAAAAATATTGCAAATGACAACATCAACATCAACAAGAGCCTTCCATAAGAAAGGCTGATTAGAAGACACATTATTCCTTCTGTTAATTAATTGAACTGGCACTCTGATTACATATAATTGTATACATTAGATAAATCAATGCTTTGAGGCATGATATATCAATGCCTATTGAATTTTTTACAATTAATACAGTCATATCCTAATTCTCATAAAACATAGAAACATTCTTTTTTTTTTTCTTTTTAATTCAAGGAGCATGATTTCTCTTCATGTGTTTTAAGAATCATAGTTCTAACTGAGACATGATTTAGGAGAATCCTTGCAAAATTATTTTCAAGACTTTTGCTTGAATTGCAAGAAAGACTTATCAGAGTTGAAACTGTAGAGTTTTGTCAAAAAACACAGAACAATCTTTCTTCTCAAAGAGAGGAGGTTAATCTAATCATATTGCCAATGTTTATCTACTACAAATGGTTGTCTAGGCAGTGATGAGAAAAGGAGGAGACTGCAAAAGATAAAATAATAGTAATGAAAAATATATTACAGGTCTATTTTGAAACTTTCAGTTTTATACATCTTTGAGGTACTAAACTTATTTAGCTGGTAGAGGGGAGAAGTGTTTAAATGTATGAGAATAATGGCGTTTTAAAATCTATTATTACTACTGTTATATACATAGTGTCTTGTTCAAGCTGGCATACACCTGGTTAACTCTGAAGTGCAGTTCTATCAAGTTAGGGTCTATACAAAAGTTCTGGTTTCCAAATATGTTGCTACTCAAAGTGAAAGTACATTTGCTGTAGCCTCACCTAGATTCCAAAACTATATGCAGGTATACATTTAGCTAAATGAATTGAAATGTTAAAGGCTGGGAGCAAGTGATTATACACACATAAAACTTCAAACATGAGAGGGGTATGGACATTTAATGCCTCAAGTAAAATGGAATTTGCTTTTATTGAATTGTGGAGGTGAATCAGCAGCTGCAATCTGAAACCCTCTCCAGCATATATGTAAATATAGCTGATTCTATAGTATATTTACAATTCATGGGTGATTCAGTGTCAGTGGACACAGGTAACTCCATGCCCGCTTTGCCTCTGTCTTCTGCAACAAGATATTCTGGGCCTCTGTGCTTAATGGCAGTGGCTCAAGGAGGAGGAGAACAAGCAGTGGGTGAGGGTCAAGGCTCGGAGGACTGTAGATGACTCAGCCCACACAAGACTATAGGCCCTAACATGCTGCATCTGAGGATTCCAAATTGCTGCTTGATGTCCTTGCACGGCTGCTGTCTGTCATCTTAGAAAGGTTATGGAGATCATGGAAGGTCCTGATGACTGAAGAAAGCCATCTGTTGAATTCCTCTTCAAAAGAAACATAAGACACGGCCAGTGAACTACAGGACCATCAGCCTTACTTAGGTACTGAAGCAAAACATGGAGTAAGTCCTCTTGTCAAATATTTCTGTCACATGAAGGAGAGGAAGGTGACTGGGAACAGTCAGCACGGATTTACCCAAGGTAAATCATGCCTGACCAGCCTGTTGCCAGCAGCCTAAGGGCACTAATGACTGTTAAGGGCAACTGCGGCAAGCCCTGAGCAACATGGTCTCATCTACTAACTGGCACTGCTTTAAGCAGGAGCTTGTGTTAGAGACTTCCTGAGGTCCCTGCCAGCCTGAATTATTCTGAGATTCTGTGATTCTCTACAACTATGGAGATAAAAGTCCTCAAAGTTGTGTGTAGACAAATGGAACTTAAGAAGCACTTAGGCAACAACACGGTCTAGAGTTGTTAAAATCAGACAATTATATTACTTTTTAACTCACTGCCTGAAAGAAATTTGCCTTATGTCAGAGTTTCCACACTGCAGTAGAGTTCTTAAAAAAGTGAATCTTTTCAGGAAGCATCTTGCTGGCTTAAGCTTTTGGGAACTTGCATAGCTTCCTGGTGACTGTTCTATTTTCTTTACCCACAGTTCAATTCTGAATATTCCTTTTGAAACACACAATGATTGAAGGAACTTAAATAAGTTAATATTCAAGTCTCATTCCAGTAGCTGCTCTGGAAAGTGAGTGAGAAAATGTGTAGGGACAACAACTGGAGGCTTTTTATTTAAACAAAGGCTACAAGAATCATGAAAGATGTAAAAAGAATGAAATTAATCTTCTCCCTTTCTTCGAAAGAAGAATGAAGAAAAGTTAGAGACAGAAAAGAAACAGAGAGTAAGTGAGAGAGAACAGATGAAAAAGGAAGCATGTTACAATAAGCTAGCAAAATGCATAGTATGAAAGGAGACAACTGTGGCACATAGGCTATGTGAACCTACTGTAAAACAGGACTTGATTAAAGTTTGCTATGTACATGGGAATACAGAACATACCCTCATTTACATAAATAAAATCAGTGTTTGGAATTTCTTGTAAAGACAGGAAGCAACTTCCCAAAATGGTAAACCCACAAAATATTGCTGTTCCCTTACATACTGTGGTACATTGCATTTGCTTTGAATTCCTGTTTGGATGGTTATTTACCACTATAATCTACACGTAGCTAACAGCTGCACTGCAGAATTAATAAGGAGACTTGAGTTCTCTGCCAGCTTCTCTTCTTTAAAAGAAGAAATCAGTAAATTCATTCTCATATTCTTGATGGGCAAAAGTCATTCATATCTGAAACTGTCAGTCTTCCACCTTCAGCCTTCAAGAATGACCGAACAACCCATGGTTGGTTTTGGCAGTACCTCATTCCAGGATCAGTGGGGAATCCTGGTGAGGTAACTACCTCATAAGCCTTGGCTCATGAAAGTTGAAGAGGCACTTTCCAAGTGGATGGACGTTTCATTAGCACATCTTTTTGAAGGGCAAAATGACATCCTGGCTACAATGTGGTTAGTTCTTCATCTTCCTGAAGAAACCATCTGATTACTATGTTCTGCCAAATCTCCTTTTTCAGAGAAGGTGATTAAGGAGGCAGTTTCTAAGGAACTTAAGGAATACCTGAATAAAGTGAGAAACTTCCACTCTTCAAGTAATAGTTGCCAGACAAGTTTCTGTAACTGTTAGCTTCATATTTCATACTACTGCTCATAGGACACTAATGAAATATTTCTTTAGATCAATTCTGTTCCTGTCTTTCACATAGATTTCAGTTACTGTGAGACAAGTCATCTTGTGTTGCGTAATAGAAGGACCATATTATTACCAGAGTTTTATAAAGATCATGTGAATATAAAATCAAACATATTTTACTTTCATATAAGGAGGAAAGTTCATCTTGAAGAACCCAATTTTGTTCTTGTATTTCTCCATGCTCATTCCTAAATCCGTATCAAATATGCAAATCCCCTAGGTCCTGTCAAAAAATCCTGAGACCTCATCACCTTCAGGACTTCAAATAATGAAACCATGAATATAAAAGGGAACTATGATAAATGTATTTCTAATAACAACAGCAGGAATCAGATAATAAAGACGTGAAGTGGAAATTTCATGTATGAGTGATTTGAAAAAAATGGTAATGTTAAATTTTCTTTGCTGTTTAAAATGAACAATGATTTGGACCATAGCTGTCAGAAGTTCATCTGAAGATCTGAAAAACATCCTCATCTTGTAGATTGTGGGGTTCTAAATGTAATAGTGACTAAGAAATTGTGGCTAAGAAATGAACTAATTGATAAAGAAAAGAAAAGAAAAGAAAAGAAAAGAAAAGAAAAGAAAAGAAAAGAAAAGAAAAGAAAAGAAAAGAAAAGAAAAGAAAAGAAAAGAAAAGAAAAGAAAAGAAAAGAAGAAACAAAAAAGACAAGCTTTCCCTCAATAATCCTGTACAAAATGGAAAAATTTTGATGATATAAAATCTTGTTTACACAATTTTTGTTTGTTTACGTAAAGAAATATAGTGTTGATACACTGCCTGATCTCAATTAGTTATTTATGGTAACATGCATTGAAGCAAAGATATAGGATTTTTTGTGTGAAGGAATAGCATTTATAGAAAGTGATTCTTGTTAACTCCAGCAAAATTGAAGGAAAAGTGTTCGATCTGATGCCACTAAAAGTTGCAAGAAAGTCCTTTGGTCTGACTTCTTACTTATCTAAGTAAAGTCTTGTCTATGAGAATGTCTTGTCTATGAGAAACAACTTTCTTCTGACACCTTACTTGTCTATGAGAAACAACAGACATGAGCAACTACAGGGTTAATAAAAGATAGTGCCAGTGTGTAATTTCAGCTCTATGACCCTGCAGTATTGACTTTCTCTGTTATCAAGTTTCTATTACATAACCAGATTTATGCCTCAGTTTCAAGCATTAGATGCATAAATCAATGAGTGGGAGCAGCTTAGAGAGGCAGCTGGAGAAACTGTTTGTTAGTCCCACGGATGTTCAGTTCCGACTTCGAAACTCTAGGAACACTTGTGAACTCATGACCGTGTAAAGTGGTGTCAGTGGGGGAGCTCAGCCCTTTTCCTGGAGCACGCCAAGCTTTTTACCATTTGAGCTGATGAGGAAGTCACAGCGAACACACTGGAGGATGGAGCAGAGCAGAGGAGAATCAGGAAGGCAGCTAAAGCATAAAAAGAACCCGGGGATAACTCTTATTTCTGTTTCAAGTATTCAAGCTCACAGTGTAGAAGTACTTCAATGTTTATGATCCCCTGAGGATACTGGAAAATGAATTCTTTATACTGTTTTCTGCCCTCTTTATCAATGACAAGGAAACTTCAGCTGCAGAAAAGCAAAATTTCTTTTCTTCTGATCACATGAAGAAAATAAATCTATTGGGACAGTTTCTTCGGTACGAAGACTGGGATTTGTAGGAAAACTCATACTTTGAGTTCTTTCTGCTAGCCTGTTTACTTTTTTTTTCAGATGAACTCTGTTCAGTCACACAACATCTGAAAAACACTTAGTTTTTTCTGAAGAAAATATCATTTTAGATTTTTTTTCTGTTTGTGAAATGAGCATTTCTTATATCCTTGTTTCCTGTATCCCTGTTTGATTATTCCTGAATATCCTGGGGTATTACCCATCCTTGATTCTTATTCTTCCAGGAACTTCCAGAATAACTCATAGCAAGACCAGCAAAGTGTTTGGCAGATTGATGGTTCCAGATGAAAAGCTAAAGGTCACAGTTTATAACAGGCGGAACATGCATGTCCACCTAGCAAGACACGCCGACCACTATCTCCCACTCCCTTCCTTGTGAAAGAGCAAATATGTGATACTAGCAGAAAAGTATTTTCATAGACATTATGGGAGATAGAAAAGAAAAAAAAAAACACTTTTCTTTTTCAGGTCCTTTTACTTTTTAGTATTTTGAACTCTTAGTGTTGTACTTGACCCATCCCCTAACATGATACATCTCTTAGTCACTCTTACTCATTATCATAGGGAGGTGCTTTTCTGACAAAAGGGATTCTTGCTAGGGAAGGAAACACTTCTTTCGGAATATTGTTGTCTGATATTTCTTTATGCAATTAGATCAATCAGATAAATAGAACTGAACCCACATTTCCTTCCTAGGCCTATATACCTTCTCATAGTCCTCAGCTGCAACTGCTATGTATTGTGTCTTGTTTTTGTTTTCCAGAGATTTTTTTGATGGTATTTTCTGCTATGCTACTATAGGTATTTGCCTTCTCTGTCTTTGCCTCCAGCTAGCCCTATTGTAGCTGATTAAACTAGGGCAAAGGGGAGAGGATACCTTCACTTCCCCATTGTTGGCAGTGTTAGGAAAAATGAATTAACTTTAAAAAGACTTGCTCTGTTGGATACCTATGTCAGCTTCCTTTTTGCCATGGAAATTTGTGCAGGAAATATATTTCAAGGTCAACTTCTTGCTCTGTCCCTCTCCCCTATTCCAGGTAGGTATTCTAGCAGTCACTATTATAATGCATTCCAAGTGATCAGACTGTGAAACTTGACTAATTCCTAGAGAAAAGTTTCTTCAAATAATTCACTTCTTTTTTTCCTCACTTGATGAATTTCTGGCAAATAACCTTTGTTTCTAATTCCTCTTTATTTATTGAGGCAAGCAGTTTAAAGTCATTGTCTGTGCTTCAGTTTTCTTCAATGAAAAAGCAAAAGTACAACTTCTTGTTTTCTGAGACTTGCTCCCGCTATAAGATATAAAACTTGCTAAGTATTAGAAATATGGGCTTACATTTGTTACTTTTGTTCCAGAACTGACATTTTCTTCTTATTGTCAAAGATGAAGTTGAAAACAGTTCTTAAAAATTAATGGTCTATGTTAAATAGATGCTGAAGAATCAGAGCCTAATTTTAGCTAGATTATATTATAATAAGTATATTATTTTCTCTCATATCATGTTTAAATAGCATAACCAAATTTAAATACCTGATTCAACAAGACTCTGAAATGAATAATGTTGCTTCCTTTGTAGGACAAGTTAAAAAAACTTGTTTTACTCATTGGAAAAATGCACAGAATTTTCTTTCAGCTTATTGACACTCCATGGTGGTAAACTGAAATCTGCTCTAGGGAAGTAAATAAAGAAAACTGCCTTTTAACAACTTTTGTCATTGTTTCTTTCTAAAACAATGGCGTCTTCTCCATGGGATGTTTCTCTGGGTTTTCCTTATGCTTATCAACGAGATTAGCAGGTTACAGTGTTTCCCAGTTTCTTAGTGGTGAAATGATGTGTCTGGTGATATTGAGAGTCCATCTAACTTGGATATAGATTCCATTCGCTCTGTTAATGTTTAGTAGAAGTGTATGCTGCCAGCAGCAAGATCTTATTTACAGCAAAAGAAATGAGATCAGCAATGAAATCCACTACAGTGTAATGGTAGTGCAAAGGTTTCAGTATTTGTCCCTCAGACTTTTTCTAAAGGTCTTGACATCAAATTGTTCTGTCTTCTGAAGAGCTCGTTCTTGAAACTTGTGCTAAAAAGCTGTCGCATGTCTGTCAGAAATTGTATCTATTACCATTTATTGTGACGAAGTATAGAGTATTCATAACACCATATTTGATTTTGCTAGCTTCAAAATGCCTTCTAATGATAGTTCTTTTACTTGTACATGTACAAATACATGTACAGATCTTAGCTCCAAGATAAAAATGCTCTGACTATAAAATACACCCCAAGGAGATCACAAATTAATTTGAAAGATAAAAGACATACGGACAGAAATAGAGGTTAAAATAAAACTTTGGTCAGCCTGGAAGGTTTTGCTCTTATAGCATTAGCAGCTAGACCAGATTTTTGTTATTGTTTTGTTGTTTTTCTTTTTTCCTTTCCTTTCCTTTCCTTTCCTTTCCTTTCCTTTCCTTTCCTTTCCTTTCCTTTCCTTTCCTTTCCTTTCCTTTCCTTTCCTTTC
>VZSG01000002.1:2535428-2572875 GCA_013398315.1 Nothoprocta pentlandii
TTTTTTTTTTTTTTAACTGTATTTGAACTCTAGGAATTTTAAGTCCTCTGACGAACCTTAACAAGCAAAATCTGTGACACTGCCAAGATTGAGATGTGTTTAAAACACAGAATTATTGACACGGGAGGCTTTTCTCTTGGGAGGATTTTCCCCCCAGTGAGGGCCTGAACTCCATCATTGGCTTGCACAGAACTCGCAGAATCAGGCCCAAAGCTGGCCTCAGCCTCCCAACTGGTGCCGTCACTCATGTCCAGGCTTTCCTGGGACATTTCAGTGCACAAATCACTAGTGAATAGACTGAGAAGCCTTCTGTGGAGCTATTGCAGTCTGTCTGCTGGGTCAGTGCCTGACAGCAGTGGCTGCTTTGGAAATCAAAAGCTGCACAGAAGGTGAGGGACTCTATTTTTACTTATAGAGATAGATGGATGGTTAGATAGATAGATGGATAGATAGATAGATAGATAGATAGATAGATAGATAGATAGATAAACAGATGGATGAAAAGTGACTACTCAAGGTTCCTAGGTAGCCTATATATTGATTTAAGAGCCTACTGAAATATTCACTTCCTGCACATGCATTTAAAATTAAATCCTTTATAGTATATGCATGCTACACACTTTACACATCAAAACACAAAAAGCAGACAGCTTGGTTGAAAGAAAAAAAAATGGTGTTAATGAAGCAGTTAGATCTGGAATCAGGTATTTTCTTTGAAACATTATTTTCACATCAGGCTTTATTCTGAGAGAATATTGCAAGCTTTGATATCACAGGTCTAGTGAATCTACAATGGTAAAGCTGACAGAAGCGTAACACTCCCTATGCAGAAACCATGATGATGGTACCATTATAAGCATGTGTAGGTAAACAAAATATATTCTGATAATAACAGGGGGGCTTCCAAAATCTAATGGTGACTTGAACAGCTGGATGATCAAGGTTTTGGAAAAAATAAGATTTTTTTAATAGAGTAGACATAGATCTGGAATAGCAGAACCTGTTTACAGTTTTTTTTTTTTAAAAAAAAAAGGAGAGTTAGCTGGAAAAAAAATAATGCTAATAATGCTGCTGCTACTGTAATAATAATAAAAAAAGGCCATAAAAATAAATGAAAAATACTATGTACATAAACTTCCTTCTGATGTGGAACAAAATACTCAGATACTTATCCTGAACTGTTTAAGCTCTATACATAAATATATGTTTTATATATATATATTATATATATATATATATAATGGCTCCATTCTTCTAGAATCTGCTGCAGTTTTACTATTATTTTATTAAAAAAAAATAATAATAATAATGAGCCCTCAGCTGTTTCTGTAACTTCCTCAATATCCCAGACTAGAAGGAGAAATTTCAGCGTTGAGGCAGAAAGGGGCGGGCGGGTGTAATGGCTGCTGGGTTTTCACATCCCCTTGGCCTCATCCTCCTCCTGGCACTGACTCAGCTTCAGCTCTGGCCTTAGCAAAGTTGCTGTTTTGCCTTGTAAAGCCAAGGACACAGCAAAAGCTCTTATGGAAACCTGAGGTGTTTAGTGACGTCTGAGCCGCATAAGGGGAGAGTGCCATGGAGTGGCTGCGATTCCAGGACGGTGAAGGAGATGGAAACCGGACGAGATCCCCAGGAATGATTCACCATGACTGTTTTATCTGCCTCCCTCAACACTGACAGGATAGGGGTGGGCCCGGAGGCTCCTCCAGGCCCCCACGGCTCCCCCGATGTGAGCCCGGCCGCCTCCTCATGAAAGCGGGATGCCACGGCGCGTAAATCCAGCCCCGCTCGTCGGCAGATCCGGCCACATTCCCCGTCTCTGCTCAATGTTCCATGACAACAAGGTGAGACGGCAGAGGTTAGCCGAACAGCTGCTTCCTAAGCGCCAAATTCCAGGCATTGAGAGCCATCTGTCTATACATTCACAAATGTATATAAGGGCAATCTATCAGGCCGCTGCGCTGCAGCTGCCACTCCACCAGGCCCGCTTCCTTTCTGGGCGCCGAACAATGAGCGCTAGTTCTTCACTTTGTGTCACACAGAATGGCTGATTTGATTAAGTCCCCAACTCTCATTATGCTAGGTAGGGGTGTAGAATTTCAATGATAATCCATAATGCATGACCAGTTTGTCGCCATGGCAACATAAATTCAAGGTTACCAGCTCAGACGCATAATTGGGTGCGCATTGAGTGCTGAAGAAGGGCTGTTAAAATTCTTGTCATAGAAGAGTAGCATCCATCATACTGCCTGAGATTGCAAAGTACTCATAATCGGAAAGAAAAAAAAAAAAATCCTTGGAGAAAAATGTTAATAAAGTAACAATTACGCCTAATATAATTGTTTAAGTTTAAAAAAAAAAACAAAGTGGTTAAAGTATTTTAGTTAATAAGAATGGAAAAGGCAACTCATTAAGCATGGAAGACTTTAGTTGAATGTTCCCCACCCCCAATATTTGCATTGTAAGATGGACCCGAAGCATTTCAGCTCCGAGGCTGGCTGATTAGCTCGGGGTCTAATCCATATGATGCAGTAAAAGATGACGCTTCGCACACAGGCGACACGGTCTCATAGGCATCGTCTGTCCAGTTTGATGGGCAAACATATCTTCAAAATTAGCTGCACTAAGGCTAAAAAGGACTTTTTTTTTTTTGCTGATTTTTGTTTTTTTAGATTTTGCCCTGAATTACTGCACTATTCAGCAGCCATTTTAACAACCCAAGATGGAATAGGTAAGGTCAAATCAAACAGATGGAAACAAGACATTTAAAATCAGACTGAGAAAAGCTCTAGAATGTATATTGTAGAGAGTGATCATACTCCAGCAGATGGATGGAATAGATGACCTAGAAAGATTTTATTTTCCCTTTCATTTCTATGCATTTGTGACTGAATACCTGAATACCTTAAGCCAGGCATTCAGTTTTTTATTTTATTGTGGGGAGGGGATTGCTTTTCACCTTTTTAAAAATATTCCAATTTGCCTCTCCTCTGTCGTCCTCTAATAGTAGTAAGATAGATGTGACATTTTGCATTACTTATTCCCAAGCAAGTCTTGTTTTGTTGACCATCTCTGTAGCAAGGAAGAATAGGCAAACGAGATTATACATGAGCACTTCCAAGATGTCAGGGGCTTAAACCTAGCATGTCATTACATGAAGAAAGATCATTGTTAAATGAATATTTTCTTCAGCTCCTACCCCATTTTCCTTGATACTGTCTGACTTGAATGTATCTGTTTTACAGCCTTGGAGAATTCTAGCTGAGATGCTCCAGCATATGGTTTTATATATTATGATTTCTAGGAGAATTTGACATTATTTCAATTTATGTTTCTGTAACCATATATAGAAGGGTTTCTTCAAAGGAAGGAAACCGCAGTTTATGCCTTTTGAGTCAAATCTGCTTATTTCTGGGACTGAGCTTTTAAATAATTCTGTTGGAGTTTCTTATGTTTCATTGACTGAATAGCTTAAAAATAACAATAAAAAATTTCCCATTACTTGGAAGTGGAAAGGCTCGGTAGAAAAAAAATATTCCAGCATGAATTTTCTGCAAGGATGAAGCTAATCTATTTGGGCTTTCCAGATCTGGGACTGTGTTTTCTTCTAATCTGTGCTACATTTGTATTTTATAAAGCAGAAATTTTAGAAAAGCTCATGCAAACAGAATCACATCTAGAAGTTTTTAATGACTTTTAAACAATATTGTAAAATGCATTTGATGTTGGATTTTTAAATGTTTTTGCAAACTTATTTTCTAAATGATTATACTTCCAGAAATTGTATTTTTAACAAAACTGTGTTATTTTCATCTGTTTAGAAAATACGAGCACTTGTGATTTTTAAAACTTATTTTTTGCTGTAAATCATCTAGCTCCTCTTCTGAACAAGTGAGTCTAAGTCATCTTATCTTGTCACCATTTTTTCCAATAATTCAGATCAGCAACTGACTTCCATTACAGGGAAATGTGCTGGATCATAAGACTAGCTGCATTTTGTAGACACTAGGATTTTTAACATGAGTGAGAACCGGCAAGATCAAGTTCTACAGTAATGGAGGTTGCAGATGGATTATACAGAATTCATTTCCGTCTGCATGTAAAAACTGGTTTTGTACATAAAAATGTATATTACTGTTCAATATCAGGTCAGGACTGTATGTTCAATGACGTGTTTTATTTCAACACGGTCTGGCTTAATATGAAGCTTGCAAATATCGCATCTGGAGGTGTATTCTCTTCTTGATGTGCACATGTAATTCCAATTAACATTAAGAATGTTAATGAGAATATGCCCCTCTAGGGGCTGGAGAGGGGGAGGTGAGGGAGCAGGTTTGTAGTTCTGATTTAAATAACAAGTGACTTTTGTGGAGAATACCAGCATGTGGTCTCCTGCACTTATATTGTGGAAATGCAGTGGCTCTGAATGAGAGCGTACGATTTATACATTGATGCTCAGTGATGCTTAGCCAAGTGAACCCGTTGTTGGGGGCAAATATTAAATCCCTGTGTGCCTTCTGCAGCAAGGAGTGTTTTAAAAAATGTTTAGTTCTATATATGTGCATAGGCATAAAAGACTCTACCAAGTGGGTTGTGGTTTTGTGATTTTTTTTTTTTTAAGACTAGTTTAGTTTGAAGGAGGAAACCATTTGGTTACTCATTTTTTTCTAAGTATGCTGTATGTGCAGAATAGCTTTCAAGGCTCTAAGCAGTAATGTGGTCCTTTGCTTTGATTAATTTATTTGATGTTCTTTTGGTGTTCCAAGGAGGAAGGACATTTAATATCAGATTTCAAAACAACAACAACATCCAGCTAAAAATGGCTGTGAAATCATTATCTTCTCTTTTCTGGTGTGATGTCATTGGTGATATTTTGAGGAAGCCTGTGTAAGCAGTGAATAAGAATAACCATAGCGCTTCCATTTCTCAAAAAAGAAGGTAACATATTGTGAAGTTGTTTTAAAGCAAGAGAGTATGCAACATATTTCTTATAAAAGCAAGCAAAACCGGTTAACAGATTAAACGAAACTGCCTTTTCATTTTAGAGGATGGAAACAAAGATAGTTTTACGTGTGTAGTATAATATATTTTTTCAACCAGAGAATAAAGCCATTATGCAGCAAAGAAGGATAACACACAAAATGGCTACGGATAAGTAAGCCCTTGGGAAAAAAAAATGTATAGAAAAAACAGAAAGACAAAATCTTTTATTCTTCTAAGAAATGATATATCTTTTATATATTTTTTTCTGATAATGGTTATTGCAAGATGTAAAAATGACCTGAAAATAAAAAGACTTATTACTATTTGATGCCCCATCCAATTCTTTTGTTATCAATGACATAGAAAAAGATACCAAAACCAATATAATTTATTATCTGTTCTGTCATTTTTTTTCTGCATAAACTTTGTGCGTGCCTTTTCAATTTACACATGGAGAGGTACTGTTCATTTTGTTGATCTGACATGTCACTTTTCATTGTGCTGATTTCAATGCAAGTGCTATCGCAGGATGTGCAGCGTGCATTCAGCAGGATACATTAAAAAAAGTAAAGTGAAAATGTGTGTTTTCTGCATGTCTTCCAGTGTGACACATTTTAGGTCAAATAGCAGAAAAACTGTTATTTGAACAGCTATCTTGTACATTTTATCTGTTGGGTTTGGTATTTGTAAAATGTGGATTTTTAGTCAGTGGTATATTTGAAATGATAACATAATGTAACCTAATGTTTTTACTTATTCAGGGCAAGATCATGTAGCCTTAGTTTCTTGGGTAACTTGTGGTTTTTTTTAATATTATTATTCTTACAGACAACATGAAATGTCCATGTGTTAGGAAATATAATCCAAGGCTTACATTTATCTCTCTCCTACCTCCTCAAATAGTTCTGTGTGAAATCTGGCTTTTATTGTGAAGAAAATATATTTTATACAGCCTGGTGTCAATATTCGCTCTGTCCTCTTTTAGCATGGAAAGCCTATACATATACAAGAGAAGAGGAGGTGAGGAATAGTAAGAAGGCATGATGGGGAAGCCAGAACTATAATTAGCAGATGCAGGTGAGTGAATTTGTTTAGGAAAAGCAGGGCAAGAACAATTATTTAATCAGAGCTTTTCACTCCATACATCTATTTCTTGAAGTCTGAAGAAGAGACAAGAGTTCAGCTGCAGTACCTCTGCACATTTATTTCACAGCAATTGTGGGAGAAGCTTTGAGAAAAGACCAGTCATTAAATCACATGAATAAAATATAGCAATTTACACAGATTATTGAGGTGAAGAAGGAAGAAAAAATATAAACAACAACAAAAATATATAAAACAGATATTATAGTTAATTAAATGGTAAAGCTTTGTCCATGCCATATTGAGGCGTCACACACATGAGAAGCAAGAACCAGGAAACAAGCAGGGAGGCTGCTCTCCATTCTCATAGTGTAAATCCAGGGAAATTTCATTAGATGCATTAGATGTTATGAAGTCATTACAGAAAAATAAGTATTTGTCTGTCTGGTCTTATCATCCATGTTAACTTGATTTAATTAGGCACAAAAATATTAATCATATATCTCTAAAGAAAAACAGGAACAGAAGTCTCTTCAAAAAAAAAAAAAAAAAACTTGGAAAAAAGTATTTTAAAAAAATCAAAAAAAAAGCAATACTTTCAATTCCAGTGCCAATTAGTGATAACACACAAAATACACACACACACGTAAACCCACACATGTTAGTTTTCCACAACATTTCAGAGATTAAAAGAAAAGATCAAGTAAAATATGATGGAAATAATTATGCAAACATACAACCCAAAAGATAATAGTATTCCCTCTTAATCAAGACAATGACCTTAATCAAGACAATAATCGGACATTTGGAAAAAGAATTTTCAAGTAGCCAAAATAACAAAAGGAAGTTGTGGTGGTACCTTTGCAAACTACATGGCCTTTTGGACTGAATGCAGGAAAACAAACTGTCAGAACTGGTGATATTGTGACTTCTGCTGGCTAGTCTCAGTTTGCCTGTTAATATATCACTTTACAGGAACTATTTTATTGTTTCACGAGACTCTCTAATGAAGAAGAAACTGCTGAATGAGGAAAAGGCTTGACAAGGATGAAATTTTCTGACCTGTCGCCTGTAGAAGGTCATCTTGGCTGGTCATAATCTATTAAATCAGTAAATGTAACACACATTCTTTAGGTGTTTCAAGGATCAGTGGCAATGTGATTTCCAAAAATTTACAGCAGTACCTTGGGTGCTGAGAAATGATCACCGCTCCTCATAATATTGAACTTGTCTTGAGGTGATGGAAATGGGTCAGTAAATTAAATATGATGTCCACTGAAGCTCTGAAAAAAAAATCAGAATATTTTTTTCATTTCCTATATGTAGCAATAGTAGCCTATCTTCATTGTTTGGAGCAGCAGGAGGAAAGGAAGTGTATGCTTCTCTATATAAACAAATTTTCCTTGATTTCTAATTTTAAAATCTGTGGTGTATTTATCAGAAGCACCAGTATTATTGTAGTAGTCTCTTATTTGATCCCTTTCATGCACCTTTGCTGCTGCTGTTGGTGGTGGTGGCAATTGGGGAACAAACGCCTAGCCTAAAACAGATTTCCTATCACCACCACTTTCCTATCAGTTCTGCTGTTTCGGTTCAGTCTGTGATATATTTTTAAACATTATGCAGACTGTTTGAACCCTTGGTATAGATAGAATCATGCCATTACATGTATGATTATACCAATATAACTTGTTCATTTCCCTTTCTGCAGTGGAATCAACTATGCTGATATAATCACTTTATATCATTATGACTGGGTTTGCAGAAGGGAAGATGGGATGTGACCTGTGGTTTTACTACTTTAAACGAACCTGCCTATTTAAAGCAATACAAACTATGTTTAGAGAGAGCTTTAGGCATCGAAGAATTATGAATATGAGTCATTTACAGTGCTTTTTGCACAAATTGTTCCTAGAACAAACCTCATCCCTTGCCCAGACCCTTAATTAATGAAACCCAGCTAACCCTGATTACCATGGAGGGCACTGCAAGCGTGCAGAGAGATGGGTTTTGTTAGCTTCTGCTCAGATTTTAACGGATGCTACTGAGAACCTATAACCTTGTTTTCCCCTTGCCAAGATCAAGCAAAGGTGTTTCATCATAATGTGAACTATTCCCCAGTCAATTTTCACAAGTTTTTGCTGCATACCCTTTCAATAAATATGATCACAGTTGGTTTTAACAATGGGGAAAAGAGAGAATTTGCTTTCCTGTGAGTATGTTTCTTTATCTTCTGTAGTGGAAGTGACTGAAAATATTTTGTTCTGCCCTTAGAAAAATCAAGTAATGATCTACAGAGAACAAACAGGGAGATGTTACACTGAAGGGATAGATGTTTTAAAAGTTTTGCATATGAGAGAATGCAATTAAAATGAAATAAAACAATAACAACACAGCATTTGAATAATAATACCCATCCCAAAGCACTTCACAAGTAGGTCAATATCATTAAAAGCATTTGATTAATGCTTACTTTAGTGGGAATGATTTAAGAGTGAAAAATGGTTTTGCATAGTTTCTTTCTGTTTGAGGTAATTCCACAGAATTGACAGTTTGTATAGAGCTTCCTGGCTTTTGAATACCTAGGCTCTCATAAAGGAGCAAACGCTTAATTGCATCTCCAGCTGCACAGAAGTATCAGTATTATCTTCACTGGTTCCTTTCTTTTTTAGTAATATAAACATTGGAAGACAGAATAAAATGCAGATTGGTTGCCAACATTCAAATTATTTTTATCATTAAATCCCTTCAAGATCTAGATGCAGTATTCAAGTCTACTTGAAGATGTGCAGTGTGGGGGTGGGATGGAGGGGTGAGGGCTGTACTGTGCAAGACTAAAGCAGTAATGAACATAATATAAGAAATCTTATAGGGAAAAGGAAGCCAGTTTTTCATATGAGCATCAGTATTCCTAGTCTACCAAGAGCTTTCATTATATGATATTTAGCTCAGATAATTACCTTTCTGGCTGACATTATCCATAGGAAATCACAATTTCTCTATGCCAAAAAGAGAAGCTAAATGGCTAACTCTATTTCGTTCCATACCCTTCAAATGATTTTATAAATCACAATTAAAGGCAGAATATTCTTTCCAGCCTCTAACACAAGTTAGGCTTTCTGTATAGACGGAGCCATTCCTTTGTTTTCACCTGATCCCCTGGAAACACATAAAACTGTATCATTGAAAAAGCTATTTAACAGCAACATATTCCCTCTTCACACATTCCCAGTGTCTCAGATTCATTAAATCCAGAAATCTCACATTTCCTTTTGGAGTTACTTCCCATACTGGTTTCACTCTTCTCCCTCCAAGCAGAGAAGACCCAATACCAAAGCTGCTGGCTCCTGCATCTCTCAAAAGACCTTGGGGTGTGGAAACAGGCATGTGCTTTCTCTTTGTCTTAAAAAAAAATCAATTACTACTCTTCATCATTTCTACAACAGACCATTTATGTGTTTCTTTCTACCAATAGTAACAGTCAGACTTGAACACAGACAGTTCTTCCACAGAGCAGTCGCTTTGTGCCTTCTTCCCATCTTTCCTTTTCCTACTCCTTGGTTCCTCAACTTAAAAATTGTTCTTAGCAGCTTGCCTCCGTACAAACAAACTGGTATTCTGATGGTCTCAACAGAATTAACCAGCACATCATCAAGAAAGGTAAGAGATGGGGAGAGTTCAGTAGTCCTGCTAGTAACTTAGTGCTCATCTTTTGGGCTTGGAACAGAGCCTGAGTGGAGCTCAGTGATCAGAGTGGAGCTCAGTGATCAGTTAGAAGACAAGTTTGTGAGTTCCTCATGTCTTAGTGCTGAACAATAAAATATCCTCTGCTCTTTTGGTGAATTTGGAGTCTAAATCTGTTCAGACGTATGGTTTCTCAAGCACCTCTGTGCTCAGGAGCATCTCACACTGCTTAGGCTTCCAATCATTTTTCTGCTACGTAGCATTCATTTAGACAGTTAAACTGGGCCACTTAGATGGTTAAGGGACCGTAACATGTGATATATGAGGAAAGGTTGAGGGAACCAGGCTTACTTTGCCTGAAAAAGGGCAGGAGAAGAGGAGATTTAATCACTGTCTTTAATTCAGTGAAAAGCAATTGGGAATATAGAGACAGATTTTTCACAGCCTTCTGCAGCAAAAGAACAGCAGTAACAAGATGCAGCAAAGGCTAGTCAAATTGGACATAAGGAGGAAAATGCTCATGAAGGTGGCTAAGCACAGGAGCAGGTTGTTCAGAGAGGTTAGCATCTCCAGTTCTGGAGAATCACAAGATTTGAGAGGATAGGGCCCTGAGCAATTTTTAACTTTGACTTTGGCACTGCTATGAACAGGGCATTGGACCACATGACTTCCAGAGGTCTCTTCTTTCACCTTTGCAGCAGCAGCTCTTATGGTTTGTCTTTGGGAAAAAAAAATAGAGTTTTTTAATGCAGACTGATTTCTCAATAGCATTACCTGTCTTGCAAAAATGATAAGTTTATATAACTTGATATAACTTGAGTTATATTTTCCAAATGTGTAGCTTTTTATCTTCAAGTTGACTGCATCTTCCCCCAAAATCTGAAAAAAACAGCTGTAATATTAGACTTTTATACTGAGATGTAAAAGATACATTATGCCAAGATATAAAACCTAACATCAAAAATGACAATCCCTACTCTTTTGTGATAATTTCTTTCAGTGACAAAACTAGGGGAAGAAGGAAAAAAAAAACTTGTTAGTAACAAGATTTGATGCCTTTCTATATGTATAAAAAGAAACAATATGCTGAATTACAGGTCAATTCTGCATTGCTGACAGAACTCTCCCTGTCAAACACTTCCTCACTTTTATTTTACACTTTTACAAATGCTGAACAAATCACTTAAGATCATATCTGGATGTAGTGCAAAAAGTTATCATCAATAACACAGAATTAACAATGTGATAAAACATTACAAAACTGCTGAAACCAACCTGTGACCTGTTTGAGCTCGGAGTTCAATGGGAACATTCAGTTCTTCGCATCGTGAGGCTCTTAATAGCCATGTGCCATTAATAACGAGAACAAACCTTTTTGTGAAGAGACTGTCTGATAAAAAGGTTTATTCAACAATAAAATACATGGAAATAATCACTGAAGCTTTCTTTGCACTCTCACTTACTTTGACATCACTAATAACTATTATCTGCTCTATATTTGGAATATAAAACCTTATAAAATCTTGTCTACTATCTACTTTCTCCTCCAAGTAATTGTCCTGTCCTATCCAAAATGCAGTCGGGACCTTTGGTTTCACTAATTAAATGTATTTTAGTTTCTTTTTTTTTCACCTCTAAAGCAGCACCTGGTATGTCTTTAAACAAATACAAAGATAGAATGCTTGCCTTTATTTGCTTTAGAGAGGTACATATATCTCAGCTAGGTTTTTGGTTTAAATTAAGAAATAAAAGAGGCAGCTAGCATGTCCTCCCTGAAGCTGAAGTTCACTTTGCAACTCATTTACCCATACTAATCAGTCAATAGTTTTGCAGAAACGCTATGTTGATTTTCCCCCTTCTTAATTTAGTCATTTCTGTTAGCTGCCAAAATTAATTAAATAACGCGCGGCTCTGAGAGCTGACATACTAATCAAAAATAGCAGGTGTTTTCTCTCAAGCTGCTGTCAGGAGCCCAGTCTCTGGGCCCCCCACAGTCTGAGAATGTGCCACTTTCCAGGGCAATTGCATCTCGCTCAGGAAATACCTGAGCATTGCCCAGAAAGTTGGACAAGCCCAAGAGAAGAGACTGAAGAAGTCCTCACACCAAGCAAGGTGGCCGGCCACACTTCTGCCTCAACCAGGGCCACCGCAGCTCAAGGGGCTCCAAGCCTCTTGCTGAGCAGGTAACAACTCAGGGACTCACCAGGTTTGGGAATCACCTCCTGAAATGTTTGTCAGAAGGAAGCTCATTAATTTTTTTAATCTTTTTTTTCCCCTATAGAATTTTACTATTTTTGAAAAAATACTTTTGAAAAATGCAGTATTTTGATTTTTTTTTATATTTTGGGGAAAAAAGGCCATTCTGAATACTGAAAGATGAAACTAGCTTAAGATGAAAAGTTGTCTGCTCTTTCATCTCCTTATCCCAAAACTTGTTGTTCTTTAATTTTGTCAGAATCTACAGATCTGTGATGTATATAATTTTGTAATGATCAATAGAGATGTTTTAGTGCTGTAATTTAAAGGTTGACAAGCTAAACTTGAAAGTTTAGGTCATCCTCCCTGAATGATGCCAATATAAAGAGGAAGAAAGTGAATTTAACTTATAAAACTCTTTGTGTTATTAATATATATGCTTAAGTTTATTAATATATATGTTTCAGTTAAACACCTTTCTTGTTGAACAAATTTCTTTATAAATAAAAGAATCAGTTACAGACTGAAAAAGAAAGTAATAGAAACAGGTCAAATAACATAAATGAAACAGCTATCAAGTCCAACAACAAATTGTATTTCAAATGACATAAAGCTTCAAGATAATACACATAGAATTTTTCACCCCAGAAGTAAAAAGAAAAAAAAATCATTTTTTTAAAAGGTGGTTGGTGTACAACTGCCAGTTGTATACACTGACTTCTATGAGAGTTGCTTTTGGTAATAATCCTGCCTCAGAGCAGATGTGCCTGGGAGGGAAATGCAGAAACAGGAATTCCAAAGGTGCCCACTAACCCTGAAGGCTGCTAATCCCCTTAAGCTCTTCACATGCCTCACACAGAGGAGCACCAGCCATTGGCCACATTCTGTTCTCATCCTTTGCCAGAAATATCTTTATCCACCACAGTAACAAAAGAGGTAAAATTTTAGCCCCATAAAATCAATGACAATCCCTGTTTCAGTGAAAAGGGAACCTTTCTTCTTGTACAGGTGTGAGTTTGGATTTCTGGATCACTAACTAGATTTCACAACACTTTTGTGAGACAGGTAAATACTATTTTGGTCTTATTATTTAGATCTCTCAGGACTTCTGATCACTGTCCTACGTCGTATAAGCCAACAGCAGTACCAGAAACAAAATTTGCACCTCTAGATTCCAAGATTTGTTCATTAAAAATATAAACATATTTAACACAGGAATATACACAAGTTAACACTACTGCCTTTTGATCTTTTGATTTCTTAAGCCGCGCCCCCCACCTCCTTTTTTTTTTGTGGTTTCTGTTGTTCTATTGTTTTTCTGTTGGGAACTTTGAAGGCAGTTTTGCAGAGCTTTTCCCTACCAGGTGTCACTTTGGGGTAAGCTGGAGTTGATTAAAGTAATGGTCATCTCTGATTTCACTTATTTCTGAATAGCAAAACTAATCTTCAAGCCAAAAATACAAGTGTACATCATTACCTGAATTGGTTGCATATGTCAATATGCTCAGAAATTTGACCTATTTGGAAAAACATTTTCTCTGAGTACGGTCGAGTGTTAGAGTTGAAACACAGAAACACAGAAAAGATATGAGAAAGGAAGAATCAGGCACAACTTTGAACAAGCTTAGAAAAAGACTGAAAAAATGAAGAGTTGGAGCTTCTTTACCAGATGGCAGAAGGAATATCTTGTGCTGTATAGGAAACTTCTATACCCCCAGGGAGGCAAGACTCTGCAGTCCTTGCGAGAAGAAAATACCAGGCTCTGACTCCCTCATCAATTTTTCTTCTTAATCGGAGCAGCATAAAGGACCCTGGATTTTGGCTAGCAGCACAACATGACTCTGGTAGATTTAAAGCATATGACTGCCCTCAGAATCCAGACTGAAGTTCCCACAAACAGAAATAAATAAAAATCACACTTAATGTCAGCCTTTTCAATGGGAGTGTTTACAGCTAGCTCCTAGCATTCAGGTAAACTGTAGTTATAAACAGTTTGTGCAAACTTCACTGAAATACTTGCTAGAAGTCAATAAATTTCTGTTTTGTTTTAAGATATCACCAGTTTCTTCAAAATATCTTTAAAATATTCATTTTAACCATGAGACCATTTAATTAAAAATGCTTTACTAAGGAAGAAGAACTGCCTCCTTATTTATATAGTTCTTGCAGTTGACTTTCAAAATTGCATTTTTTTCACATTTATCCACTGGAGTCTCGGACTGTGCTTCAAATCAGCAATAATTGCCACAGCCCTTACAGGAGCTGGTGAAGACAACAGGATTCTTTGTATGTCACTTTTATTACATTGTCAATATATTAATACAAGTTATATGAACAAACCTAAAGAGACAAAGAGCTATTTGTTATAATATTATCCAGGGGTGAAAGCACAAAACTTAGGAAAAAAAAATATTCAGTAGGGACTGTAGCTGAACAAAAGGTCTAAGCAAAGCAGTCTTCGACACCTGATTATATGCGAACACAGCAGTGTAACCATGCAGGATCCCCTTTTTCTGTTTGCAGACAAGGACTGAATGAGAAGTGGTGAGATAGCAGGAGAGTGTGCAAGCTTAATGATATGCCCATTTTTTTCCTATCAGCTGCTAATCTGTAGCTCTGGTGATGATTGCTATTTCATCTCCAGAGAGATGCCATTCAGAAACATCAAACTGACACAGAACTGGCCCTATATTTAAAGAAACACAAGGCATTCAGACTGTCAACGCTGTCAGCCACGTAAGAGAGAAAGTCATCCCATTTCTTCCCGTTTCTGCAAGAGGAACGTGCCGATAGGAACCAGAGCTCTCATCCTGCAGCTCAGGAGCTGCACACATGGAAGGAATATCAGTGCATGAAAAGAGTAAAGGCAACTCATTTATAAAGGGCAGAAAGAGAAGAGAAATAAACAGCATATCAGGCCTTGCCTCATTTTCTGATTTGCTCTCAGTTAAAAGTAATACAGAATGCCATCCTCCATGCCAGTCAAATTGCAGAAACATTTCAGCTCACAAGTCTGTGGTGCTACTTCCTACCCTCATTTACTGCGAGCTGGACTGTAGCTCTCCCAGTAATCCTTCTGAAATCAATTCACCCACTACTGTGCTAAGATGCTACTGTCTGTAAGAACTGCAGAATCCACTTATAAACACAGATTTATTGACACAGCTGCGACAATTTTAAATTAGCAGCTTCAAGAACTGGTTGCAGTACAGACTAGTCTCCAGTCTAGTAAATACTTAGCAAGGTACCAGATGGCATGAAGTTTTTCTGCCATCATTACTCTATGACTGGCCCTGGCTAGTGTAAATCTGGCTTGTGAATGTTTTCCTGAGCAGCAATCCCATGCCTGGCCTGCAAGGCAAAGCCCCAGAGTCCCTTCTAGTTCTCACTGCAGGCTTTTCAGCTATAGAAGTCTAAATCTCTGACTCTAGTGTCAATTACCAGAATTGCCAAAACTTCCACAGGGAAAAAAAAAAAAAAAAGGTCCTTGAATGTTTAAACATCTGCTTTGAGGAAACTCTACAACTATTTAGCTCTGGAGCGGAACAATTTATACATATGGTCCAATAAGACCTGCAAATGAGATTTTTGGCTAATGCAGTGAGCTCTGCAAGTTTAAAATCTCTTTCCTCAGGCAGAAGAGAGAACTGAACCCTATTCTGCACATGGTAAGTAGGTCCCCGGTTTGAAGTTGTCACTTATTCTGACAGATAAACCAAGGTTTATAGAACCATAGAGTCACAGAATCTTTAAGGTTGGAAGGGACCTCTAGAGATCTTCTAGTCCAACCCCCCTGCTCACGCAGGATCACCTACAGCACATGGCACAGGGCTGCAGGGTTTTGAAGACCTCCAGAGAAGGAGACTCCACAACCTCCCTGGGCAGCCTATTCCAGGGCTCTGTCACCCTCACTGTTAACAAATTTTTACTGAAGTTCCTGTGCTTCAGTTTGTGGCCATTTCCTCTAGTCCTATCACTGTCCACCACTGAAAAGAGGCCGGCCCCCTCCTCCTCACTGCCTCCCTTGAGGTATTTATAGACACTGATCAGGTCCCCCCTCAGCCTTCTCTTCTCCAGGCTGAACAGGCCCAGCTCCCTCAGCCTTTGCTCACAGGGCAGATGTTCCAGGCCCCTGATCATCCTCATAGCCCTGCGCCCAGGTATCCCAGCCCTCTCTCCAGCAGCTCCATATCCCTCTTGTACTGGGGAGCCCAGAACTGGATGCAGTACTCCAGAATTGGACACAGCCTGAGACTCTTATGAAAACCAAAGCTGCAATCTCTCAATCAACCTCCTCTCTTAAAGACTTAGCACTTTGGGTAAATTAATGCTACATTTCTTTTGGGTAGATGACATTTCTTTGGGGCAGGAAATGCTAGTTCTGTAGAGCAAATATCACTTTCCCTATATAGGTTCAATGTCATGTAGGGTATCCTAAATGGTTACCAGTGCAATTCATTGTCCAGATCAGAGTAAAGAGTCACCAAAACGGTTGGTCCGAAAGGCTTGCACCCTCCTGAGCATGTTCTGAACCATCACCCACATGAAGTCAGCACATAAAGCTGTGTGACCAGTGAAGCTGAGACAAACCATACCTATTAATATAAAAAAAAAAATGGAAGGCAGAAATCACCACTAATCTTTCTGAGGTGAAGCTTGGCAACCTGCATGAAGATCCTACACCTCACTATGGGTCTGGACATTTGCTGAGGGTGCAGTGATCTGTATCACTCCTGCAGAACCAACCGCAAGTCCTTCAGAACTGAGCAGTGAATTAAATCGTGCTTTGGTCACCTGCCAATACAAAATCAGACCGGAGCGTGATTTCTGTATGAACTGCACATGATGCATTGATCCTATTTGTATGTTAATAACTGCATAGCCTTTTTTGCTCTCATTTATTCATGGTGCTTTGTCCAGCTGTAAGCAGGTGAAATGACCCACGTCTGCCTCTCTAGCTTACCGCACACTGTATTGCCCAGGCACAGCACCAAGTGCGCAGTCATATTTTTGCTCCCCCTGCAAACCCACACAAACACAAACACATGCACAACCTTAACTGCAGAGGGAGGCACAGGGACACCCTCCCCTCCTCCTGGACCACTGAGCAGATGGCAGAACAGCAGCACAGTTTCACAGCTCCAGGAGCAAGGTAACCGCAGAACAGATGCTGTGTTGCTGCACACTTTCTAGAGCTTTACTGTTAGAAGAAATGCAACCTCTTACCAGGTCTCTCCTTTACTTCTGTCATTCACAGAGAAGTCAGAAGCCTCAGAAAACAAGATTATGCAGGCCCTTAGCACAGCCCGGAGCCACCGTGTCAGAAGGAATAAAGATGGTGAGAAGAAGGCATGGTTAATGGGTGAAATCTGTGTAAAGGTGCAGCCCTTCAGAATGAGGGTTTTTGAGACTAATTGAAGCAGGGGGGAAATTGAGTTGAGAGAGATTTTAACAGCGAAAAGATTTTAGCTTCTTAAAAGGTTGCCTTGAAAAATGTACCAGAATGAGTTGGTGATATCTTATGTACAAACTGAAAACAGTAATTGAGAACTGATTGAAAGATTAATAACTATAGGCAAGGAAGCATGTTAAAGCCAAAGTATTTTTCCTTCACCTTCTACTTCCTTATAGAGAACTGTTGTTTGTTTTGGAGGTGTTTTGCCATTAGACTCAATGGTTACAGACAAGAAATATCTTTTAACAAGCAGCAGGTCCTGAGAACATTTCCAGTAGGCAGACATGCAGCACAGCATCTACATTCTGATATGCATCTGAGCCGTGCTTCGTTTTGGTTGTAACTCAGTTTTTATTTATATCAAGGGCTAGGCTGTCGTGACTAGTGTAACCACAGCATTACATTGCCATTGGAATTTGCATTATCAATGGAGTTTAATAACCATCAGGAGCCTTGGTATCATTTGTTCTGAGTACGTTTCTTGTACCTCCGTGGAGTCTGGATGAGCTATTCCAGCATTGCACATTTGCAAATACATTCAGGGTCATGACCCAATTTTAAACTGGAATGTTTTAACCCAAGATAGATTAAATAGATAGGAAGGAAGGAAATCATTCCTTTGGAAGCAGACAGTGCTTTTCTCAGTGAAGTCTACCCTAGAGCTTGTTGCATAAATATTTTTAATTTTATTAATTATCCAAACTTGCAAAAAGATAGCACTCCACTTGGTTTTATTTATATGTCCATTCCATTCTTCTCCTACACACGTTTTAATTTAAATGACAACGTGGGACTTTCTATTTTGGTACAAATAACTTCAGATTATCACTGAGTTACAGTTTATTTGAATATCCAAAGTTTATTACCTAAGATTTTATCCTAATTGAGAGATTGTTTGTTTCTGAAATGTGCAAGAATATTAAAGAAAAATTGCTTTTGATGATTTAGTCTTATAGATTATTTCTCTAATGCCCGAACTTCTGAAAATGCATCCTTTTCCTGTTTCCTCACATTGAGCAGTAAATACATGAACACCAGGCATTTGCAAAAACATCCAAAATGAATACACAGTGGGTCCATCTTCAGGGCTTAAATTATGGGTTCACCCTTGCACTAAGAGCCACATTTAGCCACTCTCTCTAAGAAAAGACTTTAACCGTATTAGAAGCTCTAAGACAGCTCCCTGTTTCCCTGAATTGGAGTAGGCTGCTAACAGGAAAATTTCATTTCCTTTTCGTTATGCAGCTGCCAGCTGTCTGAGATTGCTGATACAGTAGAGATCCGGACAGGGGTGGCTTAGCAAGTCCTGGGGAAAGTGCTAACAGAATTTATAAATTATGAGAAGACCACTAAAGTTCAAGAACAAGTTTAAGGGGAATTACATGTTTTCAAATATTGGTGTTATTATTAGCAGTAAATACAGTTAACCAGGTCTGTGGTTAGTTTTACTGTTGTCTCATCTAGTTGTCTTTTTTTCACAGAAAAGACACAAACTTGATTAGAGACTTCTTGAAAATAATAATTTTCAGCTTCTCTTAGGATGCTCTAATTTTGTTGTTTATTTGTCCTCTTCTGTAAGGTTAAGCTCCTTTTTGTCATCTTCATTAGCAATGTTCTCAGCTTTGTTTTTAAACTGCAGAAGGTGGCTAGGGACTGTACTTAAAGACTCGCCTATATTTGGTGCTTGTTGAAAGGTTAACTGGAGATAGCTCACACTAAGATGCCTTTCTCCCCAAACCAATATCTTCTGTGATTCATCTGGCATCTGAATCGCCTTCGGAATGAGGCTCCCGAGGTGCCGAACGTGTTTACTCCCAGTGTAACCGATACATCCAGATATACATCCCCGGTGTGGGGGCGCAGGCACGCATCTGTCAAGTCCCTCTCCTGACACCTCGCACTCCTTTTCCAGCTAACCAGCCTGTCCTGCCTGCATTCCTGCTACCGTTTCGGGGTCACCCTGGCCGGATGCAGGAGCCTCATCTAAACGCTGGCGCGGGGCCACGCGCTGTGCGTTGTGGCTGGGGCTCGCGCCTCCCGCCGCGGCCCCGCTCCCTCGTGGATCGCTCATCGGCGCGGGCTCACGCCGAGGTCCCCGACGTTGCTGCTGCTGCGGAGGGACGCGCTCCCGGACACGGCCGAGTCCCAGCCGGCAGGCAGCGTGTGCGTGTCCGTCAGGCCAAACGGAGGAGAGGAGGGGAAAACGGGCAGCTCGGAGCCCCTTTCCAAAAGAAAGGGCCAGGGGGTGCTCCTGAGTGACCCCACTATGGTGCTTGCTGAATGCCATGGTGTAGCCTCCACCAGGAACAGTTGGAACAACAGCAACATCCACCTGTGTGATCCCTTTGTCTTAGGAGACTCGGAGGACAGCAGGCCTGAGGCTGAATCAAAGGCAGACGATCCAACTTCATGCTAATCTGCATTTATTAAAAATAAGTAAAACAAAAGATAGGTTTCTCATTTGGTGCAAAGTTTACAGAACAATGGAGTTTTTTTCACATAATTTTTTTTCACATTATATTACCTATTGTTCATTTTCTGTCTTAGAAGGACCCTGGCTTGGCACATTACCCAAGCAAATTAGCCAAAACTAACATTTTAGCTTTCCTAATATATCTCTTTTAGCAGAACTCTTCCCTGCTTAGGACCATGGCTCAAATATATCCACCAAAGGAAAAATAAAGCAGTTTCTGTAAACACAGATTTGAAGGGGGTAACTTAAATCATTGATCCAATTTCTTGCAGACACAGACAGCAATGCAATGAATCTTTAATATAAAAAGCACAGTTCACTCACAACATCCACAGAGCACTTCCCAGTATTCTAGAACAGATTAAGGGCTATAGAAAGTTTCAAAATTAGAGGCAGTGTTCAAATATCAGCCCACAACTTCTGCCCCTCACTTTATCTCACATGGTAAATGTCAGTTCTGCCACAAGCCTGCTGAAGCAAACATCAGGTGAGGAGCTGCTATTTCACCTTTCATTTACAAGGTCTTTCACAAAGTTAAATCCCTGCCTTTCCCTTGCATCATTGGATCAAGGATATATATAGCAAGGAATAATATAAAATCATCTTAGTTCCAAGCTCACTGAGAGGTCACTCTGAACGGTAGATATATTGCAGTTGGCCTGACGCTAAAATTTATTGAAATACTGCTTGTCATTTCTTTACAGCATCCAAGGGGATGGGGAGCTTTCATTAAGTGAATGTATAATGGATCACCACAGGAGTAAGAAAGTTTTTATTTTCAAAGGACTTATCCAGGAAGAAAAAAAAAAGGAATTATAAAGATGAGGAAAGAAGAGATTTAGACAGTGAAAAGTCAAAAAGGGACAAATATGTTAAGTCTAACAGCCTGACAGCCAGCATATTGGTGACAGCTACACATCCTAACAGTTATATTAATATATGTACAACCAGTTTGACACAAATGTCTTCAGTTGACCACAAACCCAGAATTCCAGCAGCGGAACTCGGCACCAGGGGATATCTGACCTGAACACACAGAACTTTTTTCTAAACATGTGGAAACAGTTTGTGACCTGCCAAGCTGTTAGACAAAAACATTTTGATCATGGAAAGACAATGCAGGGAGCATGTAATGCTCATGCAACAGCTGTAAATCATTTGCTCTGATACACAAAGCTCATGCAATACAGAGAAGCACTACAAGTCTTCCTGCTATAGTTACCTGTGGGCTACATTTTGGTCTTTACCTTCAGTATATTGTTAAATATCATTGTGAGTATTCCTTGGAGTACAAAGCTGTTTCTCAAGACAAGCTTCAGCCTCAAAACTACCTACCACCTTGCTGAACTGTTCCAATTTAATTGACTCTGTAAATCCACACTTCCTTTACCTGGAAATATGGCATTATTGACTAAGGAGAGGAGAACACAAGAATTGTACTTTTTATGTCTCTTTTTTTCCCCTCTTAAATATGCTGATAGATGTAGTGCTTGAGATCTCAGCAATAAATTACCAATCTTCAGTTATTTGATAATGGCTGGGTTCTGCATATATGTGTTTTGATGGAAATTAGCACTCTAGTATAGAGAGAGATATGAGTTAACTGCTACATAAACATTGCTTGTGTGTAGCAGGAGGAAAGCAGTGTACTCCACTTTGAAAGCATCTTGCATGGCTTTCAAAATGGAATTAGTCATCCTGCCTCTGCTGCA
Organism: Nothoprocta pentlandii; assembly: GCA_013398315.1. Lineage (NCBI taxonomy): Eukaryota > Metazoa > Chordata > Aves > Tinamiformes > Tinamidae > Nothoprocta > Nothoprocta pentlandii. The sequence goes on from VZSG01000002.1 coordinate 2,557,015, forward strand.
CAGTACAAAGCTATCCTACAAGTCAGCGCCCAGCTGCTTGGGCGCAGTGAACTCATACATGTGTTTAGGCTGTCTCAGGAGACTGTGGCTTCTTCTAGTCCCACCCACTGGTCACTTAATTGTTGACTCCAAACTAGTTTACCTCAGTCTCCCTTTTCCTCTTTCTGCAGACATAATTTATAAGCTGTCGGTTGTATGTAAACCAAATAAATAAAGCAATCTAATTCAAAAATGACTCTTTGGAAAGAAAGGAACAGTACTTTCCCGAGTGGACTTTTTTTCTTTTTTTCTTGCTTTTTTTTTTTTTCTTTTCTTTTCTGGAACAATAGAGTAAGCCTTGTAGGTCTGTTTATAATAAAAGTTTAGCATAAGCGGGATAATATAGTGACTTTAATATGTCATATCTGTCAATAAATCAATCAATTGAAAATATCATGAAAACCAGTTCTAATCCTAAGTAAATAAAATGTTTGCAACTCCATCTTCAGTGTATTCTGACTTTCTTACTTTATTATTTTCTGTCAGTTTGCTAGAATTCTGCTATAATTTCCTAGAAGATATAGCTGCTGTGAGGAGAGTAACCAGGTATCCCTAGTAAAAATCAGATTAGTCAAACATCTTTCAAGAATGATTTAGAAATATTGATTCTCCTTTGGGACCAAGGAATGAAAGGGAAGCCCTTTCAAACTCTCTTTCATCTTGTTATCTTGCCTCTATTATCTTATATTCAGTTCAGATTTAGCCCAAAAGGAAACACTCCTTCTTTTTTTTTTGCTCTCTACTCTTTTACATTTTACTTCTTTTTTTTTTTTGTTTTTTTTTCAGTCTGTTAATTTACTCTCATACAAAAGCAACTTGTGCCTAAACACTTGAATGTTGCTTATACAAAAGAGTTTCTTGCAGAGCAACCAGTGATCAAATGATTTTTATAAGGCAGTACTCATTTTTTGGGTGTAGGTCTCAGTAGGGGATTTTCTCTTCTTCCTGCCCAATGACTTGTTCCAGTTCAGCCTAGCTCCATTAGGAGGAAGAAGATACTCATGTTATATTATGTTGTGTTGATGATGAGTCCGGCAGATGTTCTTGAGGAGAACAAGGGATTGACAGAGCTTTGAGGAGGATCAGATGTTTCGAAGGGGAGAGTGCTCTCACTCAGAGAGTTGTTTGGTGAGAGAAACAGATAAATGATATGGATGAGTACTGTGTCCAGTTTTGGGCTCCCCAGTACAAGAGGGATGTGGAGCTGCTGGAGAGAGTCCAGCGTAGGGCTACGAGGATGATCAGGGGCCTGGAACATCTGCCCTATGAGCAAAGGCTGAGGGAGCTGGGTCTGTTCAGCCTGGAGAAGAGAAGGCTGAGGGGGGACCTGATCAGCGTGTATAAATACCTCAAGGGAGGCAGTGAGGAGGAGGGGGCGGCCTCTTTCCAGTGGTGGCCAGAGATAGGACTAGAGGAAACAGCCACAAGCTGAGCCACCAAAAGTTCCACAGGAACTTAAGGAAATATTTCTTGACAATGAGGGTGACAGAGCCCTGGAAGAGGCTGCCCAGGGAGGTTGTGGAGTCTCCTTCTTTGGAGATCTTTAAAACCCACTTGGACGCAGCCCTGTGCCACGTGTTCTAGGTGACCCTGTGTGTGCAGGGGGATTGGACTAGATGACCTCTGAGGTCCCCTCCAACCTGAAGCATTCTATGATTCTATGTGTCTATGTATGAATTACAGATAGGGGTGGATGCTGATGAATATAATTTATTTTCTTGCTTTAAAACTAAGGACAAAAACAACATAAAGAAAGGGGAAAACACCAAGAAAGACAGCCTGGAGATCTTCCATTAAAGAAATCTGAAGGGTTCAAATGGGAGGGTTGTGCTGAATGTTCTGGGAAAAAAAAAAAAAAAAGATAAAAGTAGTAAAAGTAGTAGCAGTGTCCTTTCTGGGAAGCTTTGCACTCCTTTACACCATTTTACACCGATGATGTGCTCATTACTTATATATTACTGATGGAAGAGAGTATGAACGAGTTTTCAGCCTGCCCTCCTGGGGGCAGATATGGCAGTGGAATAAAGAGGAAAGTTCAAAAGAAGTCTGTCAGGCTGCAGAGGAGCCCAAACCCCCAAACTGCTTGCTGTTGCCGTGGTAACCACATTTATAATAGAATGAAAATATGAGCTACAGATACGTTTCCTCTGCTTTCGAATCATTTGCTTTTCCTGTAGCACTTCTTGTCTTCTCAAGGTCAGAATTTCCTACGAGCACCTCTGTGCAGGTGCCTTGCGCTCTCTGCAGAGTGGCTGCCCTTTCTTCGGGGCCTGCCCTTCACGCCAGACATCTCCTGAGGGTATTTTGTCAGCCATCCTGAAGCAGTTCCACCTATGTACCTTTAATTCTGCTGCAATGAAATCAGCATGCTATGACGTGCCCCCTCTTGGCACGGCTGTTTCTTGGCTGCGCTTCTGTCAACACTGTCCTTTCCTTTAGAACAGCCTAGGTCTGGGGTTTTCAAAGAGCTGGAAGGAGGAAGGGAGGGGAATTTGAGGAGTTAGGGTTTTCTGTATCTTTTTTTATGACTTTTTATCTATGGGTATTTAGCTGAGACCAAAGATATAAAGAAAATTTAGCTTTTGCATAAAGATGTAGACTTGAGGTACCTTTATACGAACAGGTCTGAAATTCTTTTGTCTATGTTAAGTCCATAAAAAATAGTTTTTTATTTCAGATTCAGCTAGGCAGAGAGAACTACAACACTTGGGCAGAGGGGAGGATGTACATATATCAGGGCAGCTTCTTCTTTCTACCTTAAAAATTGAAACCACTCTGCAACATACTGTTGATGGGAAATGGGTTGCTGTTGTATGACCAAGCACAGGGATGGAATCCAAAGCAAGGAAAGGATTTGGGGAAAGAAATAGTGTCACACATTAATGCTAGGCCTAGTTCAAATGTGCCAACCAACCATGCAACTCCCATCATCTTGAGAGCAAGAAAACAGGAGGAACTTGAGGAACTCCCATGTTATTCTCCAGTCTCCAGCCCTGTGCACTCTGTTTGCCAAGTTGATAGGCCAGGTGTGATTAATTTTCTTTTATGCACTACTGTGATGCTGTTGTTGATCTTGCAGGCTACAAAAGGCTGATGCAAGGGTTTTGCAATGGAAAGACCATAGAAAGTCAGCTTTGGTACTGACTATGGGTGGACCTCCCACATCTCATTCAAACTTCATCTTTTAAGTAGCCATCTTTTAAGGTGTTTTCTTTTCCAGCTTATTTTTAAGCATTTTATATAAACTACATGTGGTGCTCCACTCATTTTTCTAGTTGCTGAATAGGCTCATTCAGACGTAACTGAAAAAGTAGCCCCGCTTACTAAATTCAAGTCTTTTCCAAGTCATACTTATATCATACAAAGATAATTTGCAGTATGATTTTTTTTTCCAGAATATGAAGGTCTCAGAACAAATTTGCTCCCAATTTACCTATTATACTTTCTTCAGCGTGTCAGGTACATGTCTAAAAGCCCATAAGATATCTATTTTATTAATCTATATGTTTGTTGAAATTGAAAAATAAGTTTAAAGCATTATTTTAAATGAAAGGAAAGGAGAGTTACTCCTGAAAAATTGAAAATTTATTCAAATATATATATTAATGTTTCACTTTTTTAGCTTGCCTGCTTCTTTTTGAGGGGAATTGAATACAAGCATGAATAATTTCCAGTTACGCTGATATGTCTTCTCTTGCTTTTAACTTTAGCCTTCAAGATTAAAAAAAAAAAAAAAAAAAAAAAAAAAAAAGAAAACATTTCTCATCTAGTTGTAAGTAAAAGCTGAAAGAAAAAGGTTATCAGACAAATGCTTAAAGTGCTCAATATTGTCAGAGAAGTCAAATACTTGCAGATGCAAAATACCAAGTGGAAAATTTATAGTAAGTATCTATGTGTAAATGCGTACCTACTCGCAACAATTACGCATTATTTTGCTGTTATTTTACAAAGATAAACACATGGGGTGTAAATTCTGGGGCACAGTTGGTCACAGATAAGTACAGAGAAAAATGTAGTGTGAGTGCAAAGGCAGGAACTTACCTCCTAATCCTGCATGGAGACGTGCTACTGCGTTAGCATCTGCTCCTGCAGTGATATGAAAGAGGTTGTTTGGAAGCTCCTTAGAGTGATATCAGGTGCTACTTTGCTATATGTCTGCAAATGCAAACTGTTTCTTTGTTTTTTAGGAAGCAGAACAGTTTGGGGGCTGGAACGGCCTGATGCCAGCATCTCACCTCACATTTCCTTACAGTGAGCTCCCCAAGCACTTGCCATTTGAGAGCCTGGCTGGGTGGCAAGGCTCTGCTCTCTCAATTGGACCTGAATTGCTTCACCTATCAACAGCACATTCACAGCGTTTCTGCCTCCTTCAAATGCCGAGACTTTTTTATGGCCCGATTTACTCATTTCTTGCCCCAGAAAGGTGGCCTTCTTATCTTGTTATTGGCATCTCTCAGTAACACACAAAGGTCTTCCCCAAATCCTCTTGTGTTGAGCCTGAGGTTTTGGGTGTCCATGGCTCAAACATCTTTTCTCCATCTCACATCTCACCTGCATTTTTCCCACTATTTTTTTGGCTTTTCCCTGATTTTGTATTCTTTTGCCAGGTTTCTTAACTTTGTGTTATTAACAGCAAAGTTTAGCCCTTTTTCCATTCTGTGGGAATAAACTATGCCCATGCAACTATTTTTATATGAGGATATTTTACTCCCCACTAGGGCAGCAGGCACAAGGCTGAGTTAAAGAGGCTTTGCTGCCTATGAAACACACTGCAGTGAGTGGATGTGTTCTTAGCCTGGTCACTTGCATTAATGCAATTTTGTCTTTCTCCAAAGTTTAGGTTAAGCCACATTACATCACTATAAAACTGTCCAAAACTGATGTAGACATTTATGAGCAGTGATAGTTATCAAACAATGACTGACAACTTGTTTTACCTCCTTAATTCAATTTTGTGCCCAAACTCTAGAAGAGAAAGGAGTGTAACATTTTGCTTAGATAGTTGAATACATTTTTTGTCAGTAGATTAGCTCTGACAGTCTATTTAGTTCACTTCAGTTAAGAATATACAAATTGTCAGGGAGTCTAGAACCTTCTGATATAAGTCATTTGCAGTTAAACATACTTTTTTTCCTATTGAACTGACTCTCTAGTTTTGCTGCTATTTGTGTGTGTGTCTCATTTTGGAAGATGTTCCATTCATTTTGTTGACTTTGGCAAATGTTAACCTAATTGCTTGTCCATATTCTGAAGCATTTCCATGAACTAGTCTTTCTTTTTTTAACTTTGAACTCTCTCTCATTAAGTGATAGGGGGTTTTAAAGTATTTTCCAAATATTGATTATGGATTCATATAACTCATTCTGTTCAGTTTTATTTTTGGGGTCTTTTTTATTATTGAAAAACAGGCAAGCTAGCAGTAAAAAAAAAAAAAAAAGTAAACTACCTTACCATCAGTAGAATAATCCATTCATTATTCTTGCTTTCAATCCATAACATGTTTGGGTTAATACGTAAATGTTTTCCAGTCATTAAACTCTATGCTTTCACCCAATTATCCCCATATAAAATGGAAGAGGAAGCTCAGGCATTAGGTAACTTGGCAACCTGTTTCTTTTTCCCCTGTTTTTAAAGTCTCTTTTACAGACACATGCTGCTAAATGCAGGTCTTAAACCTCATCACTTCAGTCAGTTTCCCTCTCCTTTACTACACGAGTGCATTTTTGAAGCAAATCACTTGCATTTACTGTGCTGTGGCTCATATTGCAGAGAGGTCTCTGACCAGAAGTCCTCCCCATTTTTTAGATAAAACAAATCTGGAGGATGTGGTATAGTTGCATGCTCCAAGAGCCTGTGAGTATTCATTCACTCCAACCAGATTAGAGCAAACTCTCCCAAATTTGTACATGACAGATGTTGGGGCCTCAGCACCAGCTGTTTTGTGCTGCAAATACTCTCCTGTTGCACTTCAATAGTTGCTATTAACTGCAGAAGGGCACACTGTATGTATTTAGGTGTCCATCTTCCAACAAAAAAATTATATGTTCAGATAAACTATTAGTCTGGCATTCCATATGTGACTGAGAAAGATAAAGTATGGAAAACATGCTTTGGCCACACGCAAGTGCCTAAGCTTAATAAAAAGGAATTTTATGGGAAAAATATTATAGCCTCTAATGTATAGGAAATCACCCTATATAATCTTACAATCCCTCTGGCCTCAAAAGCTAGGAATTTATTTAACATATTGTTTTTCATTTTATTATTCTTAATAATACATGCACCTGGGGTTCCACAAGTTGGCTAAAAATATTCTAGGGTGAATAGTAACCATTTCCAGAAAACTGTCATAAGTGCTCAGTCATCAGAAATGCATTGGCAAGAGATGCTTGCAGCATTGCTTCCTGCTGACTGTTTAGAAAGAATTGTGACATGCTTTGTTACTGGGCATGATATTGCTTATAGGGAGACAAAAATATCATGGTCACGCCTTGCTATGGAAGAGGATCACAGATACATGGACTCTGCTCCAAAAAACTTCCATGTCAAGAATGAAAATGTGGTAAGATTGGATAAAGGCTAAAATAGATCTTCCAAATGACACATATCTTTGAAGAAATATCCTCCAGGACTTCTTGGAAGTCTTCACTTCATATATTCCTTGTAATCTGCTATTTCTTAATATTTTGAAGTACTTGAGGGGGACCTTGAGTTTTAAGAAAAAAATCAAAATACATTAAATTTATTTGCACATCAGTATTGTTAATTATGTAGCATTTGATATTCATCTTACTATCTTGCTAAAATACAACTAGTCATACAATCAAAACCCATGAGCAAAGACATGAAGCTTGGGAATGTAGGGATACAAGAAGATTAATAAATATGAATAAATTCCCACATACTACTCACTAAAGTAGTAGTTTTTTACCCAACAAGTAAGCTCTTTGATCAAAAAGACTTCTAGTCATGAATAATGAGCCAGTATGAAAAGTGAATAGTCTCAGGACTAAAGACTCCAGTCTTCACTACTGAGGCTATTAATAGAATACATATCACTCATCAGGACAGTATGGGTCTTAGAGTGAATATGTGAAATAATGACTCTATTACCAGAAAATTGCTCCTGAAAGAGTAGGAAGAATAAAATATACTGTTGATTTTCATCTTATATTTTTATAATATCTATTTTAGCTACTTCTTTTTCTACCAGATGAATCTTTCAGTCTGTCCTCTGTTTTCTTCCTGTGAACACTCTGGTATCATAGCTGGCACTTTTCACAATATTCCAGCTGTTCCACTGTGAGAATAAAAAGATATGGGGTACCTGGGAATAAAATAAATGGAATTACCATTTTCATTTATTGCTATAGACAGTTTGACTTTTATTCATAATATTTTTTGTTAATGCAGATAAAATTACAGCTCTGGAAAGCAGGAGTAACTGTTTCTATGAGAAGAATATGTATGTAAAAATATTCCGTCTTTCCAGCAAGTTTGCATCTGTTTTGGTTTTGAAATCCACATTTTGAATGGTCAGCAATATGTTGATGGCTTCTACCTGTCTGAAGACATAAAATTCCCTACCTTTCTGCTCCTCTTCTGGCTCTTGGTATGTAATTATCAATAAAAGGGACTATTCCATGGACATACCTTTCAAGCTACTACTTCCTTTTTCTGCTTTCCTTTTAATATAATTACACACCCATTAAGCAGTGTTAACATGCACTGAAGTGTTCTTGCTCAACATTGCAGTACTTTATAGCTGAGCCACATTTTCCTTTAGCATACATGACAAGGGTTTGCAGAAAGCAGGTATATTACAATGTTTTTTTAATACTTTCAGTAGAGGAAAAATACATTGCAAACTCTGTTAGTTGCTCAAATTCTGTCATAAGGTGGAAGAAATATTAAAACGTGTTTGTATCATCACATTTAGTATCAGAAAGTCCCTGTCTCACAGTGGCACTCTCTTAGGAAGCTGAGCGACCCTGTGCATGGAAACGTGCAGCTGGGAGCGGGTCTGCGGCAGAGCACAGGTTGGGAGTGCAAGGCAAGGAAACCTGAGAAGAGGCCAGGTGGCTCACGTCACCCACCGCATTGGGAAGCGCCTCCGGAGCCATCGGGGCTGGTGGGAGACATTCCAGCAGGGATCCTATCCAGCTGCAAGAGCAATGGAGCCACAAGGATTTCATAGGGGGCAGCAAAAGATGGGGCGCAGTCTGTGTTTCATGCACAGTGCATGAGTCTCAACTTCTTTTTTTTTTAAAGCTGAGGACAGCTATACAGAATGTTTTGGGCATTGCTGTTCCTTGAGGCCCAGGAGATTAAAGCATATAATCTGGATTTTCAGCAGGAGAGATGGAGAGGGTTGCAGAACCCTCTGAAAGTAGCAGCTGTCTTAGAGTATCCTCAAATCGACTCACCCAGTGTCACTTGGTACTTTCAAACACAAATGCCATAAGGACAGGTAAATGTGATGAGGAGAAGGGAGTGGAGAGGCTGCTGTTGTCTCGATGGCATTCTACCTGTGCTGGTGCCTAGTCCAGAGAGTGGTGCTTGATGCACACCATGCTGTTCTCATGAAAAAGTGACCAAGAGGAGTTAAGCTAAAATGAACTCTACTTGAACTGACTATTTAAAGTTGGAATTAGGCTTTCCCCAAGAGGCTGTAGTATGCTTCTGAACAACAATAGTAAGAGAAACAGCAAAAGCTTAAAATGCTGAGCCATGACCAGAAAACACAGCCTCTCATTAATTAGAAACATACCCCTTTAGCAAAATTACAGCTGGGGGGGGAATAAAAAAAAAAAAAAACTATAAAGCAAAGAAGAAAGCATTCATTTAATATACTTTAAACTCATATTCTTCAATCCGCAGCTCCCTGAAATGTTTACTTAGCTTCATTGCTGTGTTTCATTGCTGCTATCCAAGTATTCCTGCAAGCGTGTTTGCTCAGAACACTTCATGCTAGGTAAAGGAAAGATAATATCCCTGTTTCACAGGTGGAAAGCTGAGGCAAGAGAAGCTCAAGACAGCGGGAGGCAATAAGGATAGAGTAAAGCCTCTAAGAAGTGCCCTCGTTGCTGATGGGCTTCATGACTAACACTGGTAGAGATTAAATCCGTCCTACAGGATTACTGAATTAGTTTAAGGATTCAGAAGCACAGTGATCTTTTTAAATAATAAATAATGGACCTTCACTTGCCCTCTCTAAGATGCATTCACTTTCCATTTTCAGTGTTGCCCATGCAGTTGTAAGAACTAGGAAATATATATTAGCAATATTAGTTATATGTGTAATTAATGCAAGATTTTCTTTTAAGCAATAGTATGATTCAAACAGCTGGAGATTTAAAAACAAAGAAAAAGTGATTTGTACATGTGTATATAGACAGTGTAAACAGAAATTGATTTTTTATATATGTTTATGTGTGTGCATATGTATGTATGCATGCATATGCATATTCTAGACTTGTAAAAAAGTAATCTATGAAAGCTGGCAGCAGTATTCTCGGTACAGTTCAATTAAATGATATTTGAGGTGATTACAGAAATAAATGCCAGCTAATCAGCTACTCATCATAAAAATAAGTTTAAATTAAAAAGAAAAATCTTCTTGATAATATTCCCCCCTGCTCTCTCCTTTCTTCACCACAAGTGCTCTGCTTCTTTCCCTCCTACCAGGACCTAGGGAAGGGTCCCGCACCTTGGGACCTAGGGAAGGGTCCTGCACCTTGGGGTGTGGTGGAAGTTGCCACTTGATGACTGAGGGAGGCAGGAGGCAGCCGGAGGAGCAGAGCAGGTTTGGGCTCTGCCTCTCCAAGGCTGCCAGACCCTCTGGCCAATCCCTCCACAAGGGACCCTCACTTCAAACAGATTTACATCCCGCTTTCCAGGTGTCTCCCAGCTGGCTAGTAACCCAATATCCTAAGGGTTCATGTACCTATTTTTCTTAAATTTCCTCCGCTTCCCTTTCCTCTGCGTCGACATCTGGCATTTACTGAACCACAAGTTTGAATACCTCCTCAGCTGTGTTCAGGCTTATTTTTCATTAAGAGTCAGCCTGTTTTTTTGAAATTATGGTCATTGTAAGTGTGTTTTCATAGTGCTCAAATCTCATAGTCCTTGCTGAAGGCAGGTTTTTATTGCTCTTCCTGAATGATTAAGATTGCTTATGTCACTCACTCATCACAAAAACCCAAACTGGGCTTCTCTGTTGGCTTCAGTGGACTTGAACTGGGATAAACACAGTCTGTTATTCCACAAGATTTCAGAGAAATGTCCTAATTACAGAGAACTGCTAGCACAGAATAGATTAGGAACAAATTACTTCAGAAAGAAGTAATCCAGCTGCAGTTTCTTTTGTTCCTTCTCAGCATAACTTTAACACTGCACTCTTCTTTAGCTAATGCAATTAGTTCTGATAGTAGATTATACCAAAATATGCTAGTAAATATGTAATTTCTGTTTTTAAGAAGAACTTTGACAAATTGCAGACTGTGGGCAGTTGGCCCAACAATAGAAAAAATGAGTGTAAAGCGAAAGAAGAAAATTACTCTGGTAGGTCATTCTAGCAAATCTGAATTCAATTTTGAACGCTCAAGCCTTATAGAAGGAGTTAGAGCAAAGCCCTTGGAAATTCTGCCTCAGTTTACTGAGATGTTGTGCATATTTGTCCTTCTCAAGGGGATTAAAGCAAACTCCACAGAGGCTGTGTTCATGACTTTCATACAAATACATATACATATATTAACATAGACCCAGCATGATATCATTAGTGTAACTTTGTAAAACAAATGCTTTTGACAAGATTTTTAGACGTGATTAATAGTTCTGGATGACTCCATTTCTGCAGGCTTTCCTTTAAGTCTCTTCAAAAGGACCGATTTTCTGAAGGTGAGAGCTCAGTGTAAGAGTAATTACCCTTCAGTGTGTCTGATGTTGAGCAAGCACTATAGTTTAGCTGTTACCCAAAACCCCTCTTTTTGAAAAATTTGATCATATTCTTAGTTGTTCTTTAAAAGTATTGTGTGAATATTTGCTATTATTACTTTAGTTACACAAATTCACACTTAGCAAATTCAGTGTAGAAGTAACCCAAGTTTTCCAATTTTATTTGATATCTTAAAAAACATTAAATAGGAGGTTATAATCAATAAAATCCAGTGGTGCTTTCAAGTTATATTTTAGGACTGCTGATCTTTCCAAAGTCAGATGTGTATTTCTTTCCTATAAATTGAAGAGCCTGCTTCTGCTCTTCTTTGAAGTCAATGGGGGGTTTTATCACTCTTTTCAAGGACAGATGATTTAGAGCCCAAATTTGCATCCAGAACTATGTACAGTAGGGTGCTGAAGTGGCATACAGCTTGTCACCACAATTATAGTAATTTTAATCAACCTCATTTGCTATTTGCCTCTCTGAGATTTCCAGGAGAATTTTCTCAACTGCACTTCAATGTTAATATCTTTCTACCCTTTCTATTTTACAAGTCATGCTTTTATTCTGTCATTTCTGCTGCAGCTGAACTGGAGCATTTTAATAAACCTCTTGTTACCCACATCTTCTATCCATATGTCATTGACTTAAGCAGAGCAGTTTGTCAGGTTAATATTTTATACATTTTCTATTTAGACTATTACTTAGCTGATCCATAACAGGGGATTATAGTCAGGGATAGGAATATTGAGTGGCTTTTTTTTTTTTTTTTTTTTCCCACGTGCCTGTCTCCAAGACAACTAGATGGTTGTATTTAAAAGAGTACAAAGACCAGAAGGAGCAGCTCATCCAGGTCCTTTAGCAAGTGAATGCGCTGTGGTTTTGCATTTTCAGGCAGGCCTTTCACTCTATCCCCCTGACATCCTTTACCTCAGGCTCCAATGGGTGGGAACTCCAACTGGAAGGCCAGCTGATAATTGCAGCTATTAAGCTGCTGCTAGAGTAACTCAAGTTTCCTTTTGTTTCTGGTTTTATCTAGTCTAGCTGAAGAGTTTCACTATTGATAGTCATATTTAAAAGCTAGAATTATATTCTTCCTCTTTTTTTTCCCCCCCTTTTCAGTCAGGCCTGGTGATTATTAGGTACATCCTGTCTTCAGCAAATTCATTTGGGCCTGCTTGCAGTGAATTTGAAAAGCACATCCCAGCTTGCACTTTCCTTGTGGATTTTACAAAAAAAAAAAAAAAAAAAAAAAAAAAAAAAAAAAAAAAAAAAAAAAAAAAAAAAAAAAAAAAAAAAAAAAAAAAAAAAAGAATAAATAAATAACATATGGTAATAACAAAAGAACCCTGGATCCCTAGCAACCATAAATTAGCAATAGAAAATGCCTAACAGCCCCTGCAGGCATTCCTCATGCTGTAGCATTAGGCAGACCACCGCCAGCTAAGCAGGATTGTAGCTCATTTTTAACTAACCACGATCCAGCATTAATCTGGATGTGCTTCTGAAATTCAGCTCAGCGCTCACTGCATTTCCTCTCCCTCCTTGGCTCTGTCAGGAATAACTCTGTGCAATGGAAATTCAACGTTTCAGTGACCAAGCTTCATTTCTCCCACATATATTTTTTCGGCTTGATGATTGCATTAGGGATGTAGAATACGTATGTCTGGCTCTGGTGAGAATTTGGCTCTCAGCAGAATGCTGTCACATGTTGTGGGGATTTCTAAATATGTTCAATATAAAACCTCAACTCTGTCCAAACAACATATTTATATAGGCAACTTTAAGAAAGATTGTGCTGCACATCTTCAGGTGAAGATCACTGCAGCTCCCCTGCAGATAACTGGTTGTGGCACTTGTGCAGTGGCAATTTTTATTAAGACTGTCTCATTTCTTTGAACATGAGAGGCACAAACTTTTATGATTCAGATAATCTTTCAGCGGTTTCATATTCCAGAATGATGATACCTTTGTGTGGATTCAAAAAATAAAGCAGCAAGCCATTTCCATCTTCCTCCTAAAATGATTTATCTTGCTTCATTTCAAACAACTCTTTCTGTACTTAACCTTGTTTGTGAGCTCTATATTAAAGAATTCCTCAAAGGCAAGAGCACAGTACTCCGGTCAAAATTAAAACAAGATTTCATGTGCTAGCACTTCTGAAATTTCATATCCACTTCATATCAGTTAATCTAGCTGTGAAAATAAACTGCTTTTGGTCTACTTTGTAGACATCTCCTATAGTATGAATCTATACTGTAAATATTCCTATTAAACTAATTATTTTGTCATTTGTGTGATTTGTAGGGAAAATTAAGTAATGGCAAGCATTAAGCCAGAATTTTGGTACCACTAAGTGAGAGGCTTAGTCTTTTATAGACCCAGTTACTGTGTTTAACAAATACAGTTTATTTCCTGGAAGTAAAGGCAAGGCAATAATATCCCTGGAGAAGTGGTGCAGCTCCATCAGATGTGACATTTAAAACAAGGCTGGGCAACCTACTAACAAACACTCTTTGGAAGGAACTCTGCATTGTCATAGGGATGGATGAGGTGATGCTACCAGATATTCTCTGCATTTAATTTCTGTGATTCTGTGAAGCAGAAAAATGTCATGCACTTGGAGAAAACAAGAACTAGATCAACAGTAATAAAATAAAATAAAATAAAATAAAATAAAATAAAATAAAATAAAATAAAATAAAATAAAATAAAATAAAATAAAGTAAAATAAAACCAACAAACATTGGTTTAGGTGTGGATGAGCCTTCACTAGTGTAAACTGATGGATAATTCTCAGGTCCTGATCTACTAATTCTGTGGAGAAAAAGGAATTTTCACAAATTTTCTCCACTAATGCAGTAAATTCACACAAAGAAAGGTCTTTAGTGACATTTACGCTGGTCTCTTTATTGTTGCTATTGTTTCTATATCTGCTCGCACTGCTCAGTGGAATGTAACTATTAGTACACATGCGGTTCTATTTTAAATTAATTGCTATTATTATGTCTATATTTTTCCTATTGTGATATTAATTAATCATTACTGAGAGGAGCACATTATAAAGTATATGTTAAATATATATTCAGAATCTCTTAAGTAAGGTCATCCTCATTGTCTGCTCTTGAGCTATTACTTTTAATTGCTATTGTTTATCTTAGCTTGAAGAAACTCTTTTGCTCTATGATTGCTTTATCCAGCAGCCCCTGCAATTGCAACAGTTTTAAGTCTGTGTAGGATATGACCAATTCACTGCCTTCCTTTGAGCTGCTACTCCTATTTTTCAGCAAATTTGTTCTACCCTGGTGATCTGCTAGTCAAAATGGTACTGAAGAGCATCACTCTGAATGACAAATGAGGGGAAAGAGCAGAGCTAAAGATGTAGCCATTGGGTACATGCAGAGGAAAGCTGCACAGCTATCCTTGAATTTGTTAGTCAAGTTTTTTTGGGAAAATATTTGGAGAAATGCAATCATGAGTTTGCTTCAGTAATCAAAATTAAGAATCATTTTGAAATGTATGTGGTCTCCTCTAACACGATAAATTATTCAAAAATAAATGCAGTTTTTGTGTTTTGTGTGTTTATATATGCTGAAAACATGAATAGAAAGAAATGCCTGTTTCTACAGAAAAAAATGCATATCTTAGCTGTTGCTAAAAGACCCACAGAAATGGAAAAGACCCCAGAAATTTATCTTCGTAAACTGAGTTTTTGAAAGGAAAGTGAGTTTCTACCTTAGACCCCCAGTTTTAAGATTTAAGGAAGAGAGACTGATGCATTGACTGACTGATTGACAGACAAATTGATTGACTAGGCTGTATTTATCAAATCAGTTCTTTGGCAGTACAAGCATTTAAAGAAATGTAACCAACATAACAGTGGCAAAACTGGATAGGCCAAAGCCTAGGGACATCACTATTCCCATTCCTTCCAATATTATGATGTTACTCTGGAAAATATTTTTCTTATTAAACCTTACACCTAAACCTCACTAAACCTTACACCTTACACCAATTTTAAGAAGTATCCCAAAATACTGATATTAAGAGCATGACAGCAGAATATCTTTCATTCTTAAGACATCTTGCAGATGCTTATGAACAGCTCAGCAAAACTTATCATGTGCTATATTGCATGTTAGCTGAAACCTGGGCACTTCTGGAAAGTGAAGTTCTACAACAACAGGCCCAAATATATATGAAGCATATGACCTTGCCATCACAAAAGCTTCCCTTCTTTCTTTCTTCACTATGGCTAGTCAACAGTCTTGTGTTTTCCCAGGGGAGAAAAAAAAGTCTGAAAGCCTTTCCATCCAAAAAACACTCTTTCGGGATGCAGGAAAAGTGCATCCCAGGTCTCAGGACCTTGACAGAAGAATATTTCTCTTTCAAACTAGGAGAGGTAAAATTAGATATACCAGTTGACTCTAGTGGCACTTCAAATATTGCATGGAAATAAATTAGTCTTTTAGAGCAGTCAGGACTATACACATCAGACTAAAACTGAGATCTCAAACTCTGTTCAAAAATCATCTTGATGGCAGTTCATATCATCAGATATTGTCTCTACTCAACACCTTTTTATAGAAAAGGAGACCTACCCAACAAGATATGCCATTTGCATTATTCCTACACTAAGTGCCAGCACAAGAGAGTAATCTGCATTTGAGGCAGTAAAATCATGTCGCTGACTCCTCATCTTATAGAAAAAAACGAATTTTCAAGAAATAGAACATAATTAAAAGAAATAAATATGACAACATTGGCTATATGAATATCTACCAAGCTAACAAAAGAGTTGGAAAGACCTTAATTCTCCTTCAAGGACATTTAACTGCAAATGCACTCTTACCTATCTGGAAAAAAAAAAAAAAAAAAAAAAA